>CAJUYI010000458.1:0-17718 GCA_910591695.1 Galerucella pusilla
ACGCGCCCCTGGGGAGATGTTTTTTGACAAGACAATTAATTTGGAAATAAAACAAAAATTAAAATAACCCATTAAAGATTTCAAAAATATGGAACTGACAAATTTTAAGAAGTAATCATGCAAGTTATATTAAAAATGGGAAGACAAAGGGCGTATTTGTAAAAATACAATACTCAGAACAGGGAATAATAATTTCAGTAACAAAGTAATAGATAAATTTGATTTATTGAAAATAATTGCCATTTGGATATAATAACAGAAGAAAATATTTGAAGGCCATAGAAACATGAGAATTCAACACATTTAGGTACATTTGGGCCACTATAAATTTTGGTATTTGATAGGTGTAAGTCAATTCTTTAAAGCGATAAATAAGGATAATTGAGACGAACATTTTTTTAAATAAATTAATAAATTTGAATATAAACGAATTGAGCAATTATATAAAATCAATATAGTATAGTTCCAAAGTTTCGTTTACTAAGCTAATAAAATTATATTAATATTTTTAGGCCGCTGTTTATATCTTGTGGTGTTATGGTACCAAATTCCTTGTTAGTTTTATTGTTGTTTTAACTTCTTACATTGGTATTTTGGCGAACCATTGCGAGCAGATGTGTACAGTACTTCCAAATTGTACATGCGCCTTTTTTTATAATCCTGTTATATTAACAGAATCCGCATCCATGGGAGGCTGGGATGAAAACCAATGGACTCTGTTGGTAGCTAGACTCATTATTAGTTCTATAATTTTGTTACATTTTGGTGAGTATTTTCTTAGCCAATGGTTCCAGAATTTCAAACTCATTCACACTTTTTGATTTTAGTTGTTATTTCAATAGGATTTATTCACCGTGACCATTTGGTCTTTCAAAAATCGCCGCACACAAATTTATATTGGCTGGCAGCTATCTCCATACTGTGAGTTCTATAGTTATTTCAAAACATTTTCAGCTTTTCACTGTCTGCTTCTTTTTATTTATTTTTAGAATAATTACACAATCCATATACACCGTTTTGACATACATTAATATTATAGAGACTCAAGACGTTAACACAGAATTTCCGATTCCTTTGTGGGTCATTATATTCGCAGGTATATCACCACTGGTTGAGTTTGTTGTTAACGAACTTGTTAAAAAACAAGAAATTAAGTAAGTAATCAGTAGATCTAATAAAATTGCTGTTGACAATTCCAGAACACCTGACTTTGACAGGTCGGCCATATTGTACTGGGTCCCTCGATAAGTTGGAGTTGAAGTTTGAAATCCGCTTACAAACAAACTAGTTCCGTTTTCTGCCGTCTGATAGAGTAACAACATTATTTCTTTTTATTTTCAGGGTTAAAGAAAGGTTTTTAAAGCGAGCTCGTTTAGACTTTGGAACGAAATTAGGAATGAACTCTCCATTTTAGGCGCTATTTTAGCAAACACCAACGAATTTGACTGATTGACATTTGATTTATTTGGACTTCATTTTAATATATCGCTTCGACTGGAACTGATTTGCGATATTTTATTGAAAAAAAGTTTTATTTATTTTGTAAAATCACATAACATCGAATTTAAGCTTATTAGAAAACATAAATTTGTAAAAGAATGTGTGTAAGTTGATAGCTTAATCCATAAGAATTTTACACTTACCAATAAAATGATGTCATTTAATTCAATAAACTAATTGAATTATTGTTAGGTTAATACAAAGTACAACAATCTAAACTAGTAATAGTGAGAAAATCACTCATGAAAAGCTATTTCTAGAGCAATTATTTTTTTTTTCGTGAAATGACCTCATATTTGTATCTTCAATTTATATAACTTTAACTTGGTTATACTGTACTGATGACGGCAAATAAGTTAGAAACATGCCTAGAATATATTTGCATGTCTACGGTTACCTTTTTGTTTGGCTAACTATACTTTGCAAGTATCTTTCTTTCTGAAAACTCAAAATAAAATTACATCTATTGAAGATCACTCATTCTTATCACATAAGACTGCATTCAAAATACAAACTCCTCGACTACCTCAAGTATATATCGAAGTTTTGATATCATTGCGATTAGTATTGATTAGTGTGGAATTCTTAATGGCAACCAAAAATTAATATTTTTGCTACTAAGATAAATGATATTATATTTATTCACAGTAATTGTTTCTTGATAACCAATGAAAAATAATGTTAAAAACAAATGTTTCCCCCCATATTGTAAACAACGCATTTTGACACTGTTTTGGAGGACGTAAGTAACAATTGCCCAAAAAGGTATCGATTTCTCTTAACGGGTTGTAAGTCAAGTTACCACCCTTGGATGTTAATAATTTATGCTATAATATAAAACGTGTATCTTATTTATTTATTGATATTAATAGTACAATTATTTACAAAGGACTATGCTTCCATCTTGTGGAAAATAAAAGACCACTCAAATGCGGATATTTTGATACCAACTTATTCGTCTTGAAAAATAGAACATATGATAACAATGCGCCAATGTTGTGACTTTTATAATTAACTCACAATTAATGATATTATTTTTAAAATGGCTTACGGAGATTGTATGAGTAAGACAGAGAGATAATACGTAAACAAACTTGTATTACAGATTCCACCAAGTAAAGAGATAAGAAATGAATAAATAAAACCAGACAGGGTTGAACCGACCTAATTTTCATTTGTAGTTAAAACTTGTTAGTCTACAATTAGATGGATACGCCCTTTTGTTTCATACTCCTATTACCCAGGGCCGGATGCTCCTGTGTTCCATTTTCCGTCCGTCGTGCGCATGACGTCACTCAAGACCTTTTTTGTATTGCTGAGATAGCAGTTTTGTATGTTTTTATCTATTTACGCGTTTATTTAATTAGTTACAAAAAAAACTGTAGATACGAATTATGTTCCAAATGAGCTGTTCTATACCCTGATGACATAAAAGTTTTGACATTTGTAATACTTATCACTCAAAACTATTTTAAAACACTGTGAAATTTCTCTTCGAAGTATTAAAACGCGATTTTCATGAAAACGGTGCAAGATAAAGTAAACTGATAGAGGAACTAATTTGTAGAGCACAAAATTTACTCCAACAGTCTAGGAGGGGAATGCGAGATTGAATAAAAACGCGAAAACACTTTATAAAAAGAGGACTTTTATTCATGCAGTTTTTACACAGGCATATTTCTTCATTTAAATAGTTTCAAAATAGTGAATACCGGATTTCAAGATCAAATTTCATTTCCTACATATCACGTATTCTACATTTTATTAATATTTAATAATTAACAACTCACTCACTCATTCTTTTTCTTATTTGTTGGGAATTAAAACACAATATGTTTTTGTATTTTTTATTTCGACGTTTCGGTAGCGTTCCAGCTACCGTTGACAAGATGAATTAGATTTTTAAACAATTTTTGGTCCCTATCAGACACAACGAAAAAATTTGACAACTACACAATCAATAATATTTTGAACTTTGTTGTCAAATTCAAGGTTCATTCACAGTAGATCATATCTCTGGTAAATTGTAAAATATTTCATTTTATGACATTATAACAATATGATAGTCTACTAGGAATGGGATCCAGTGAAGTGCACGTTCCAGGAACGGTTTTATTGGGATAGCGCTTTTTTGCTTATTTCGGAAATGTTGTTAATAAAGCGCGTGTAAAGCCTGTGTAAGAACTGCATAAATAAAAGTCCTCTCTTTATAAAGTGTTTTAGCGTTTTTATTCAATCTCGCAATCCCCTCCTAGACTAGTGTTGTAGTAAATTTTGTGCTCTAGAAATTAGTTCCTCTATTAGTTTACTCTATCTTGCACCGTTTTCATGAAAATCGCGTTTTAGTACTTCGAAGAGAAATTTCACAATGTTTAAAAAGAGTTTTGAGTGATAAGTATTACAAATTTCAAAACTCTTATGTCATCAGGGTATAAAACAGCTCATTTGGAACATAATTCGTATCTACAGTTTTTTTTGTAACTAATTAAATAAACGCGTAAATTGAGAAAAACATACAAAACTGCTATCTCAGCAATACAAAAAAGGTCTTGAGTGACGTCACGCGTCTTTTAGGGACATCCTATCTTCGGTGTGTTTATATCGTGCCTATTACCTGTCGGGGATCTGTCAGGTTTAAATATTTGCAATCTATAATCTATCATATCTTTATACAACTGAAAAATATAATCCTATTATTTTGTTTCGACGGAACGGGTATTCATCGTATGTAGAACTATATTCACAAGTCCGACTCTGTTTCACCGAAGCAGGTGGTGTCCTATTGAATGGTTAGATTATGTAATCGAATCGAAAATGTCTGACAAATAAACTGATTTTGTGGGTTTATTAATTAAATTATAACATTGGCGCAATGTTATCAAATGTTCTAGTTTTCAAGACGAATAAGTTGGTATTAGCAGGAAGCATAGTCCTTTTGGGTAAATGTTTTATCGTTTTTTCTCAATTTGTATGAAATGACTCCAACTCAAACCAAGTTTACTGTTACTCTTGAAGTACTGCATGGCTTCGCTATATTGCATAAAATTTTATTTGAAACTTACTCTCTCGCTCTCCGCTACATAACTTTCCGCAGTAGTTGCAGATTTCCATCCGCCATAAGACATCAACTCCAGTATTCGCTAATAAAGTTGTTCGACGTTCTTCTAAGGAGTGTCCAGTATACAGTTCTCAAAGTTCAGAAATTTAGCAATTTTACTTGGAATTGAAATCGAGTTTTTCCCGACAGGCTGGTTTAAGCACTTTTTATTTATATATCGCATGAAGCTTGGAAATCGTCTGTCATGTGGGATCATATAACAATGTAATTTACAACTCTTTTGTCATTGTCAATTCTAGGGCCGGCTTTACAATCGAAGCTCAAGTACATGTCAAGTTTTAGAAGTTACTTCTCTCGATAGTCTTCTTATTACTACAATTTTAACTCTTTATCGATGACTTTTATTCTACCGAAAATTTATAAGTCCAACTGTGATTCTATCCTTTTATGTTCTGCATTAATTCCAATTCCATTTTTTTAATATTTCAGTTGATTTATTTGATTTTAAATTTTTCTGACTCTTTAAAAATATCTCCAAAAATTCATAATTTATTTAAATCACAACGCCATTCAGTTTTTTTTCTTTAGAGAACCTGTTTTTCAAATTTAAATTTTTAATCATCATTGTGGCATGGGCTGATTTCTAAGAAGTGAGGAGGTGGTTTTTTTAATGATTCTCTCTCTACTTAGTCTGTATCTTGTTCTTTCTGCAACGCTTTCCACCACCATATGTAGAGGGGTGAGGTTGAGAATCACTTCCATGGCTGCCGTTGGGCATGTTTTCATTGCTCCTGTAATGCATATACAGGCTAGTCTTTGAATTTTGGAAAGGTTTTCTCTCGTCGTCAATAGGCTAGTTCTACTACTCCACGCAATGGCTCCATAAGTGATGATTGGTCTCACTATGGCAGTGTACATCCAGCTTAGGATTTTTGGGTTACAACCCCAGTTTCTTCCTGCTAGATTTCTGCACACCATTGGAGCCATTTTTGCCTTGTATGTAATCTCCTTTTCGTGTTTGTTCCACAGGAGTTTACTGTCTAGAGTTAAACCTAGATACTTGACTTCTTGTCTCCATTCAACCTCGTTCCCATCAAGTTTTATGGTTTTGAGGTTGAGTTTTCTTTTCTTAGTGGAGGCTATCAGGATGGTTTTAGTGGTGTTGATGCTAAGTCCCACTTGCCTACACCAGCTATTTGTATAGTTCAGACCCTTTTGTACAATATCGCAAAGGGTGTTTTCGAATTTCCCCCTGGCTGTTATGACAATGTCGGCATATCCTTGGCAGGATACTCCGAGATCCGTCAGACCACAAAGGAGTTCGTCAACCGTCAGACTCCACATTAATAGGGATGCTACTCCTCCCTGTGGGCATCCTCTGGAAGTGCAGATGGAGACAATGTCTTTGCTCTTCCTCGTCTCTGCTACTCTTGTGGTGAGCAGTTCCGACATAAATTTGGATGTTGACCTCGGAGTGTAATATACTATAATTTCAAGGGTGGTACTAAAAATCAACATAATATACAATTTGTTTTTAACTATAATAAAATTGACGTGTTTAATTTTTACTACAGTGATTTAAATAAATGTATGCCATAATTGTAATTGTAAGACTGGATTGTTTATAAATAAAAAAATCTATATATCTAACTTATTTGTTTTTTTATTTTATAAGTATCACACATTTGTTATAACTGAAATTAAAATTATTTTACTAAAACTTATATAATAAAGTGAGTACAATAACTTTAAATAAAATAAATTATTATAAAATCTATTCTGACAATGATGCTATGATTCGCTTTATTTTAAAATACCATCAATAACTCAATCGTTTTGAAACATTGTAGTAATGTTTTCAATGACAAATATCAAAAGTTGTAACCAAAATTTTTATTTATTGCAGCAGGATATACCATTTTATCAAGGCATGGTGAAAAATTAAAAAAAAATTAACGTTAATGCTCGTGTGTTCATAGATCATCATTTCAGAATAGTAGAACCAAAAATCGATTTAATATAATTTGTTGTTAAAAAAACCAGAATATATGTTCAACTAAAAATACTGTGATGTCACAAATACCACAATAAAAATCATTTTGTTAAAAATAATACCCAATAAAGTAAAACGATACAAATTAAAAACTCTCATTTCAGGTACAAAAATGTGTCTATACATCAGCGATAGGTAAATGATGAATTACCTAAAAAATGTTTATCAATTTTACATAATTTTCAATGTATATACTCCTAATAAAACATTTCACATAATTATAAAGTTATAGTCATATAAGTAACGGAATAATCTAGATTTATACATATATGTAAAATTGGAGTGTCAGTTTAGGCTTATCTCCTAAACTTGGATGAAGTCGCGGGGACAAAGTTTTCAGGTACCACACTGTATAATTCTTTTTACTTATAGATTTTTTCGAAAAAAATATGGTTTTATCCCATTTAATTTAGTTTTAAATATTTAATTTTCAAGAATTACAAGTAAATTATGCTGTTCATACTACAGTTTTTACGTATCACATAATTTATAGATCAGTTTCCTTTGTTTTTTATGAAAATATTGCAATTATTTTTCATTTAATCTCATTTGAAATTTGTCTGATTTTTAAGAATACCAAGTATATTTAGTCAGTAATAAGTTGTTAATTTGAACTACTCCAGTTGTTCGGTACCACACAGTAAATAAATCGTTTTCATTTATACTTTTTGCAACATATTCTATTATTGGGCATTAATTTGTCATATTTTGGTACCACTTTGGTTATTTATAATAAAAAAGTTTTACCAATAATTCCAACTCAAGTGAACACACTGTATGAAAACAACAAAAAAATTGTTCAATTTTTGAAAACCGATAAAATGATGTATAGACATATGGAACAAGTAGCCTGTTAGAACACAGATCACCGATTCAATCCAAAAATCAAAATTTTCAAAGTCATTGGATAACTGTCAGTGTTGTTAAATGACAAAAGTGTATTAAAAATTCATATTCTAGAGCGTGTTTATAAACTTACTCCGAGTTACATCTAGAGTTATGCGAGAGTTAAGTCACGTGGTTTATATGTATGACTGATCCATCATCTAGAGTAAGTAAATAAACGATACTGAGTTAATCTTTAACTCTGGGAGTAAGTATGTGAACGCACCCCTAGATACGGAAAGTCCATTTTTTAGATTGCCTGTAATTTACTTTTGTGAAAAATATAAATAAACTCATTTTACATAATATACAACTGTGTGACATTTGAACTACTTTTAAAATAAATTAGTTTTTATATACTTTCTTCAGGTATTGAAACTTTGAATGGAAAAATACATAGAACCATTTGAAAAACTACAATACATGACATAGGTCAAATTTTATGCAGGCGTCATTGAACAACTCCAATAATTACAACTATCAAAAGTTCATAGAAGCTATTTCCTAATATTTTGATATGTACAAAATGTGTAAGGGTTTAATCATTTTCAATTTGGAATATTTATTGCTTGTATTAATAAGCTTCTATGCAACTTTTAAGAGTTCACGAAAATTCAATACATCAAAATAATTTTTTCCAATAAACGATGACCAAGTGGGTGTTATTTAAAACATACAAAAACACTGTGGCAGTCAAATATATATCCCTAAGTGAATTAATGTACATGGATATTTTACAAGTTGATGCAAATACATTCAATTTCTAGTCTTATTAATTTGTTCCAATTTGTACTAAGATGAAGACTATGGTTGCTCAACTACATTTTCGTTATATATGTACTACAATTTGTTATTACAATATACATCATTATTTTGTCGTTACAGTCTACCATGGTAATAATGGCAAACGGTAATGACAGCCCATACAAAATATTCACAAATTCAAGTAGGACATTATTTTGTGTTGAATATGTAACTAGAATTTGTAAATGTTATGGAAATTAGCATGTTGGTAAAAGATTCAATTACTTTCGTATTAATTGGTATTAAAATTACAAAAATAAATATATCCTTAAAATCCTTAAATATATCCTTTACTTTTCATCAGTAACAATTAAATTGGAATAGTCTCATTAAGATACAAGTCATTGAGTGTGTAGTCAGGATTTTTTCTGATTTAAAAAGACCACTGAATATCAGTGTTGTTTGGTATTCAAGTTATACCAGCCACCAAGGAAAAGTCAAATATCCAAGCAGAATGTGTCCCCACAAAAACAATGAAAATGTTTTACTACAAATTATTTAAAATTTTGAATATTTAAATAGTTGTACATTATTTTGTTCATTCTAATGCCATCGTGCTGATGAATCTCATGCAGCAGATGCATCGTCTTTGTTATCTTCTTCCTATTACGAAGATTTATCTTGGACACATTTCAGGCAGACGAAATTCTTATTATATTTCAATTTAACACTGTTTGTAAGCATATGGAATTACTCCCGTTTTGCCCTAGTATAATTTCTGTTTTTGCTAGTTAAGGTTGCATTTTGTCAGTTTTTTCTTGTTAAAATTCTGAAAATAATATATAATATTTACGAGTACCCACTGTATGTAAAATACAACATAGTCACCCAAGACAAAATTTTATTGTTTAGGTTACTGTCACAATAGAATTAGCAGTAAACCCAATTAAATACAAATAAATAACCTGATTAATTTATAATTTTATAACAAAATTTCAAGTTATTTTATGTGACAAGCTATTATTTTTTATTGGGTTTATATAAAAAATATTGTATAAACAAAGTTATTTTAAAGTTGGAATGATTAGATACAAATTAGTATCCAATATGACTTTAATGACATTGCTAATTGTGGAAAAAGACATTATCTTCACAAAACTATTCCTATTTGTTATATACCTCTTAAAAACAAATCAATTAAAACTTGATAAATTAAAATTTTTAAATAAAAAACCATTCAAGTGAAATTACACTCGGAACAATATAAAGTTGGCTAGGCCAAATTCCAAAAGATTACTCTTAGTACCATTTAAAACAAACCGGATTTTTTTAAATGCGAAAATTAAAATACAATAATAAACAAAAATAAAAATCGTCGTTGGAAACTAACAAACAACACACGAATCTCAGGGATTATCGGGTATATCAAGGATTTCTGATACGTAGGGAGAAATATTTGTATTCAGTTCTTTATGTTTCACTAAAAACTCGTGCTCTAACAGTTGATTATAATTAGATCTATCTGTATATTTTTTCTGGAGACATTTTCTGGTAAAGTCTTCCAGTTCTGGTGAGAACTGTCCTGATGGTAACTTTGGAGGATCATCTGCAACTACTTGTTTAAGTTGTTCAAAAGGTGTGCCCCATTTTGGGTAGGGGAAGTCTCCAGTTGCTAGTTCTATTAGTGATATGCCTAAACTCCATACATCTGATCGAATATCATATTGTGATGGATTGCCTTGCGGATCTATTCTTTCGGGCTGAAAATGAGAATGTATTTAATAAATCTACTTACATTTTGTTAAATACTTACAGCCATATAAGGTTTACAACCAGCATCAATAGTTTTTGCAACAGAATCTACTAAGTATCCACTAATACCAAAATCACACATTTTTATCTCTCCTTTCCTGCTAATTAATATATTAGAAGGTTTGACATCTCTGTGAATAACTCTTAATTGAGAGTACAGATAATGTAAGGCACTGACCACTGCAAGAGCAATATTTCCTAGAACATAAATAAATTATTAATATAACATGGGTATTAGTATACTAGACTCGAAATTACCTAAAACATCTTCTGGTATTTTCCTGCCATTTTTATAAACTTTTGCATAAAACTTATCCAGACTAGTATCCATGACTTCCATACATATCCAGACATCTCCTTCTCTAAAGAGAGCTCCATAAAACTGTACAGTATATGGGCAATCACTACTTCTCATTGATATATCCAGATCCATAAGCAATCTTTTTTGCTCCTGAGTGTTAACAGTTGCTGTAATTCTCTTAACAGCCATTATAGTCTCACTTGGAATGTGCTTCATTTTTTCGACAACACCATATGCACCTCTGCCTAGGTCGCCAATTTTTTCCAGGTCATCTGCTTCTACATCAAATGTTCTGTCACCTATCGTTATGGTTGTTCTGGTATCTAAATTTGCTGGTGGGACCCTAAATAAATTCATTCATTCAAATATTCCTTCTGTACCTACCTTTATGATTTTTTGTACGAATATAAAAAATTAAAACTTTGAAACCCAAAACTATAATTTTGTTAGATTTGTAAAAAAAATATGTTCAATAAGTCACAAAATGTATTGCTTTGAATGCAAAGTAAAAGGATTTCAAAATTATTATTGTTACTATTTTTGAATGCCTTTTCCTTGACCTTCAGAATAAAATTACAAAAATTTACAAACGCCATTTAAAGACATGTACAATATATTTCAACAAGTATATTAAAATAAAACCTAATCTTCGTTTTTTTTGATAAGCCAACCAAATTAATGAATGGAAACTTACACTTTTGGAACAACTTCTTCAGAAACTGTAAGCTTAAGACCAGGTTTCTTCTTCTTTGCAGACATACTTAGTTAACGTTAATTCTGAAAAGGTAACAAATACTTTAATCCCACGTGAGTAAATTCCAGTTTAACAATACAAGTAAATTTAAAACTAGGTTTTAGATTTTTAATGATGGAGCATTTTTAAATGATATCCACTTGTGATTAATAAGCAATAATTGCCACTTACATTTATCCTACTTTGAAATGTTTGAAATATATTCCAATTTGTTTCAAATAACAAACGTGACCATATATGAAAAGATGTTTTAATAAAAAAGAAAAACTTTTTTGACGCACAATTTGACACT
This sequence comes from Galerucella pusilla, assembly GCA_910591695.1. Taxonomy (NCBI): domain Eukaryota; kingdom Metazoa; phylum Arthropoda; class Insecta; order Coleoptera; family Chrysomelidae; genus Galerucella; species Galerucella pusilla. The sequence continues at coordinate 11,400 of CAJUYI010000458.1, forward strand.
ATCCTCTATCGTTTGACAAAAACTGATTTCAAATCAGTGTCCCACCTTTTGTGGTTAAATTTCCCTACACTTCAAGAAGTTTTAGGCCCGATCTCAACTTTATTCAAAATCTGTTCACGACTCAATTTTTATATTAAGTTTGAGCATTTGATTGGTTAAAATTTTGAAGTAGCTCGGATATTTACGCTACTCATAAACACGTGGAAGCATTTGCAGTTTTCTGCAACAACTGTCAATGATGACCAGACATCGTTGTCCGCTCATCACACCTTTACCAGTAATTGTGAAATTTTAATATACCCTGGATTTGTCTTTGATAATGTTATGTAAATCGTAGATCCAATTCAAAATTTTACTCATCTTCAGAGACAACCCTGTATCTTGTATCTACATACCGGATAAATATGCTATGCTAACCTAACAGTTGTTATATCATCTTCTGGTCTGGCAATATAAAATGAGTACTTTGGTATTTTGCACTTGGCAACAGTGCAGGGGAGTTTTGGTTTTTGGTAGCTGTCGTCCTGTCCTGTCATATCGACAAGGACATTCTGATTTCACATCACAAATTTGCTCTCTTTGTGGTTATAAGTTTTATTTTACAAGATTGGTTTTTAATATACACGTCTGTTGCCAGGAAATTGAAAAAATGTCTGGAACAGAGGGTGCAAATTCCAGTGAAAATGATAATCTCTGCGTCGTATGCTTTAAAACTGTTGAAATTTATTCGATAGGACCGTGCGATCATGCTGTCTGTTTTGAGTGCTCTACCAGAATGAGGGTGCTTTGTAAGCAAAATGAGTGTCCAATTTGTAGACAATTAATATCAAAGGTAATAATTTAAATTTAAGTTATATTTACGCAATCAGTCTTACTTACTGCTTGACTTATAGAGCTGCTAGTTATCAAAATATGGAAGCTATTTTTAGAGAGCAGAGTAATTCTCGTGTTTCTTTTACACTTATGTAATATTTATAGAAAACACCTGCCTTATGTTCAGATTTTATGTTCTTTCTGTTGGATAAACAGACCAAATTTTATTTAGTCTGGTTATACTTTTTACACAAACTGCATTCTAATTCTTCACCTTTTCAATTTTTGTCTGAAAAAAATCAGTTTCTGACATTCAAAACATATAATATATGTTATAAAATTGAATTAATTTTATTTCAATTTTGCAGGTACTATTCACAAAATATATTGAATCATATTCTATGTTGTTTCCAAAGTTTGAGCGATCAAATTTACAGGATCGTAAAGTTGGTATCATCTTTTGTACTTCAGATATTCAAAAAGCTTATTACAGACTTCTAGAGCATCGTTGTTCACTGTGTGAAGAAAATGAAAGAAAATGGCCTTTTAAGACATTTCAGCAACTTAAAGATCACATGCGAAGGGAGCACGAACTCTTTTACTGTGATATATGCACTGAAAATCTTAAAATATTCAGTTTTGAAAAGCGTTGTTATACCAGACAAGAATTAGGATTACATAGAAGAAAAGGAGATCCTGATAATACATCCCATAGGTAAAAATATTTCTTAACTATGTATATTTACCCACATAATTATCCTAAATTATACTCTCCAGCATGAAGAATCTCCATAAATTTTTTTATGGACAGTTTATCTGATATTCAATGTTTCAGAGGACATCCATTATGTGAGTTTTGTGATGATAGATTTATGGACAATGAAGAACTATTTAGACACCTTCGAAGAAATCATCTCTTCTGTCATTTCTGTGATGCAGATGGCAAACATCAGTTTTACAACAATATAGATGATTTAGTACGGCATTTTCGAGATGAACATTACTTGTGTGAGGAAGGAGAATGTAAAGGAATGCCATTGACGGCAGTTTTTAGAACTGATATTGATTGCAAAGGTAAGATAATACCGATTTCATTGCTAAATATTCCCAATAATTTTATCAAAAATGATTGGAAAAAATATACTGCTTATTAATTGCAGCTCATAAAGCTACTGAACACAGTCGATTTATGACTAAGTCTGGAGCTAAACAAGCTAGAACTTTAGAATTGGAATTTACATTAGCACCTAGAGCAAGACCTGGTAATGACATGAGAAACCGAAGGTACAATGATCGAAGGGACAGGTAGGTTTAACTATTCAAAAATATATCTGATGAAATAGTTTACACTATTGTTTTTACATAGAGTGGAGGAAGATACATATAGTAATACTTACCACATGGAGCCAGGTGGACCAGGGGGAGGTATGGATGAAGATAGGCGTATTTTTATCAATCCTCTTACTCCTCAAGATTTTCCTGCGTTGGGAGGTGCCTCTAGTAATATTACAGTGCACACTCGACCGGCTTCGGTAAATTTCACTTCTAAGATGAATTCTAATTTTAGTAGTGAAGATTTTCCATCATTAGGAGGTGAGGTTTATTAAAGCAAAGTAATATTACACTCAAACTACAGTTTGTTTTGAAATTCTTTTGTAGGTAGCGGTCCTATCAACAATAATGGTATTAAACCCTCATCAGCTGTAACAATTACTACTAACTCTTCTGCAAGAAATAGTAGAGCATCAGAAGTAACTATTACTAGAGTACCTGGTGGTCAAAAGCGATTGGCTAAAACATTGGAGAATTTTCCAGCCTTAGGTGGGTCAAGTACAAGTGGAGGTGGTACAGCTAAACTAAGTGTTAGGTAAGAATTGTATAACAGTTTGATTTTTTTTGAATGTTTCTCGTCTTTGATCACTTCCTAGTTTATTTATTTACGGGCATTACTCATTCATTTAAAATAATTGAAATTTGTAATAGTACTAAAAAAACAAAAAACAAACATTTAATTCTACTAAAACAAATTTTTAAAATCATCCAACTATTATGTACAATGTGAATACAATACATAAGGATCCATTTCACCCAATCTAAAAGAAAAAAATGTTTCCCTCCTGTTATTTTATACCACAAAGAGTTACTAACTAGGTATGGAAGTTAAAAAGGGAAATTAATATTTTGAACATATTCTCAAAATCATGATCTCTTCGGGTTTTGAGAGGAGAGATTTGGAACTTGTTATATTTTTCTCGAATTGTATATACAGTGCTATTCAAAAGCCCACTCCTCCCCTCGTATCTTTTGAACGGCTACACTTACATTAATAAAATTTGAAGGGTGAAAATAACAGGTGACGTAATAGTAATAGATGACGTCACAGTGCCACTCCGGCCAATAATTTAAAATGGGACCTTATGGCAAATGATATCTTGTTTGAAAGGCATTGACATTTGCTACATAGCCATATTAATTTTGTTGGGGCTTAAACTAATTTTGACGGATAAATTAAATGAATACCAAAATTATTGAAATTATTTTTTTTTAATTTAATTAATCAAATATATACAATGGGTTCTTCTAGCAAGTGTTCGAAATCTGCTCTGTCTACTTCCTGACAGTAATACATCCTATTAGTAAACTCTTATTGTACTCGTTCGAATGTGTCAGCTGAAATTGCATTGCATTCTTCAATAATTCTTTCTTTCAAAACGCCAATGCTATCTGGTGCCGTAGTATAAACCTTGGAGTTCAAGTACCCATATAGAAAAAAATCTAATGGTGTCAGATCTGGTGACCGAGGCGGCCATTCTATAGAACCTCGCCGGCCGATCCATCTACCTCGATATTCTTCATCCAGGTAACGTCTTACTGCACCATAATAATGTGCAGGAGCATCATCTTGTTGGAAATTTATTTCCAGATGGCCGAATTCATCTGGATTATCTTCCAGAATTTCAACGGCTCAACAAATTGTTTTTGTGTAATGTGGGTTTTGACTAATTTTATTTGTCATACTTTACTTACTTCACAGATGGACGCAACTTTAGTTAAAGAGGAAGTAAGGTTTACTACCATTTCAGCAACTATATCAATTTTTGTATCATCACTAAATGTTGGTTGACCAGATCGTTTGGCATCTTGAACACTACCTGTTGCTTCAAACTTGTGAAGAAGCTCCCTCAAATAAGTTCTTTCTAGATTCACCAATTATTAAGATAGCTGCTACTTTGTCGGCTTAAGTACATACCATTCTGCCTATGTAAACTCTTAAACGTCTCGTTAAACAATTATAAAATTAAATATTTAAGCTATTTAGAAAAAACTTTGCAAAGCAACAAATACTATTAAATTAAAAACGTCAATTTTTTGACAACTAACCAGAGGCGGACTGAAAAATCTTCAATATTTAAATGTGAAATAATAATTTTAGTATTTATTTAACTTATCCGTCAAAATTAGTTTAAACCCAAACAAAATTAATATGGCTATGTAGCCAATGTCAATGCCTTTCAAACGAGATATCACTTGCCATAAGGTACTATTTAAAATTATTGGCCAGAGTGGCACTGTGACGTGATCTATTACTATTACGTCACCTGTTACCATTCGTAGAGAAGCTTACAACACTTTATTTTCACCCTCCAAATTTTATTAATGTAAGTGTAGCCGTTCAAATGATACGAGGGGGGAGAGGACTTTTGAATAGCACTGTATATTCTATTTGTATATTGTATATATTTTATTTATAATAGAACTTTTTTTAGCAATTCTGAAGAATCAAATACGCCAAAAATGTTGTCAATTCAAGTAAACCATAGGCCCAATAGTAACATAACTACCCATATAACTGCAAGTGTTTCATCATGTAGTCAATCAAGACCATCTGAAGCGTTTCCAGCTTTAGTGGCCATTACCGCTGTCCAACCCAAGTGGGTACCAACAAAAAAGAAGAAAGAACCGAAAGCCGTAAAAGTCGCTCCCGCTCCCCAATTGCCACCTACTTCTCTAGAACAATTTCCTACTTTATCTAAGAAAAAGAGCTCCGTATCTGTGCCTGTATCCAACAACTGGGTTAACCTCAACGATATTAATAGTTCAAATTATAAAAGTAATTCTAATAATAATGTAAAGACTAATGGAAATAATGATAATTCAAGGAACGGCAGTGATAGTAGCAGTAAGAAAAGTGATGGTAAACTAGATAGTTTTAAGCAAAAAAATAGTATTGAGACTAAATTAAACGATCTCAAATTGGCCGAAAACAACGATTCGAAAAATAAAAATAAAAAAAAGAAAGGTAAGCTAACTGAAACGGATTCATATAAGTTCGATAACCCGTCAAAAAGCGAAGAAACTAATAACAATAACGAACCAAACAATTCAATCACTACAAATGGTATGGTGAAGAAACGCTCAGTACTAAAAATAGGCACTTTAAATAGTCCGACCGAAACTGTGATTCCCAATGATTTCCCTTCGTTGGGCGAAACGAAACCTCCTCCCGGCTTTTCGATAAAACCACCGCCGGGATTAACTCCCGCTTCTTTTCCCGCTTTGGGAGCTAGCGACTTTACGTTTACGTCAAGCAGTGGTCAGAGTTATTCTATAATGCCCGCAAATAGTTATCATCAACCCACTAACTTTCATTCAAGAAATCAAGATTTAATCAAACGTTTCATGACTATTCTAGACAACGATGCGATTAAGGAATTTAAAACCTATTCAGATTTATTTAGAAATGGAGCTTACCCCACAAATAAATACTACGAACATTGCAAAGAAATTCTTAGGGATAAGTTTGACGAAGTATTTCCGGAGCTACTGGTTCTTTTGCCGGACTTGGAAAAACAACAAGAGCTGTATAAAGCATACGACGGTAAAAGTAAAAAGAACTTAGTGGTATGTGAAAACTGCAAACAAATTATCTTTAAGAAAGAATTGAGTGAACATTATAATAACCACGTTTTAGAAAATCAGTTTCCGACTTTGGGAAAGGCGCAGCAAAGTAATAACGCTTGGCGGAAATAAGTAACAAAAATAATTTTAAACCAAAAAGTAGTTAAAAAAAATATTTGTTTATGTTCATTTTTTGTTTTTTACGCACATTCCGTAAACCTGAAAATGGTCTGTCATCCGATATTAGTAGGGGTAGATAATCGTGAAGGATTCTTGTTAAAGGTTATGTTGAAAAGGTTGTAACATAGCCAAGTCAAAGTGAATAAAATCATGCATTCAGGTGATACATTTCCCGTAGATTGATAAAAAGGAGATGTCCAGATCGGCGGGTGTAATTTGGGCGCTAACCATCCTTCTTTACCTGTCTGACCAAGAAGGGTAGATAATCCGACATGTATTTTCGGCGCTAAGAAGTGCAGGTAGGTCGAGTCATAAAATAACTCTTATCTTAATAATTTAAACACCAATATTTGGAAAAACCCAATAGTTTTCTATTTCTAATTTTCTGATATTTTTATACATAGTTACACTTTGATCAACCGGGCTT
>CAJUYI010000458.1:17728-28580 GCA_910591695.1 Galerucella pusilla
TTTGATCAACCGGGCTTGGGCCTGGGTTTTCTTGTTTTTTTTAGTTTTCTATTTCTTATTTTCTGATATTTTTATACATAGTTACACTTCGATCAACCGGGTTTGGGACTGGGTTTTCTTATTTTTCTATTTCTTATTTTCTGATATTTTTATACATAGTTACACTTTGATCAACCGGGTTTGGGCCTGGGTTTTCTTGTTTTTTAAGTTTTCTATTTCTTATTTTCTGATATTTTTATACATAGTTACACTTTGATCAACCGGGTTTGGACCTGGGTTTTCTTGTTTTTTTTTTAGTTTGAAGTTTAGAGGGAGGGTTGATAGATAGTACTTCAGTCGGTTAGCGCCCAAAATACACATATGATTAAAATGACCCTTCGATCTTGGCGCCTAGTTTACATGTTGTAAAAAGTGCATTAATCCTTTAGCGCCCAAATTACATCCGCCCGTTCTGATGGACGAGGAGTGAGCTTTAGAAGAATCAGAGCCTCTAAAGTTACTTCCTGCAAGTTAATTGAAGCTACAGTGCTAATAATAATAATTGTGTTTTATTTACATTTAAAAGTACAATTGTATTTATAGTCTCCCTTTCATATTAAATATCACTCATATTATTCAATCTAGGTGATTTAGTTGGATGTTTACATCTATGAAATCTTCATGTATACTAATTAGTGCACGTTCTCTCGCAGTGTTGGCACAAACTGTTCTGCAGTCTTGTACAAAGATTGTTGTCATTCAGAAACTAGTCTAGTCGAAATTGAAGCTTGCCATCTTCGCCCGTCTTCTCTCGTTATTTTGTTGATACTTCATTTCCCAGTCATCCTTAACTTTGAATGAATGTTGCCTTACCTTGGTGGCAGAGATGGAACGTCTGGGTTAATCCTACAGGGAGATTTTATCAGGATGTACTGGTGACTGTTCAAATCTGTTTCTCGCTGCACCACTGTATGGCTTTCACACATTTCTGCAATTCCACGGAAGAATATGGTCTGCTTCCCACTTGGCTTTTTGATGGTTTTAAAAAATATAATTTCTTGTTCACTAAGAATCTATATCATGGCAAATGATAGCTACATAATTATTTAATGCTGTCTGACTTCAATGCTCTCCAAGATCATTTTTGTGGGTATTGTACATAATTTTCTTCAATCTAATGTACAAAAGGAACTTTTAAAGGTATTTCTAACTCCGGGAATCATTTTACCCAATTTGCTTACATTTAATTTATTAGATAGAAGGAAAGTTTTCACCAAGTTTTGAGCTGATATTCTTTTCAGTGGAAATTTAATCAAATCAGGTTTGATTTAATCTGTTAATTGTTTTTACTTGACGAAAAAATTATTTGATTTGAGTGTATTCCGAGTCGTGCCTTTACGATATACTTTCTAGAACTAGATTTTGTAGCTTTATTCTTAACCAATGAATTCAAGTTTTGTTCATGTTATATGCCAACTGTCACTATTCACACAAGTGTCAAAAGTCACGGAAGGAGAAATTAATATTTCAGATTATTGCTCTCGGTTGCTCTGAGAGCATATAAAAGCCATTGCTCTCAAATATAAAACTATCAATCTCAACGGATCTGAAAATATTGAAAAAGCAAAGAAAGCACTCCTGAAAATATAACCTCATGTGATGTCAAAATCAAAAATCTGTCGATTTATCGGGATTAACAAACAAGTTCTTCGTTATTTCGTCTACAGTATGCGAAAACTCTGAGTTCATTCCATTTACACAAACAAGTACGACAAGGAAAATATGAGAAAAACTGTTTGAAAGAGAGAGAGAAGAATAATTGTGGGCGTATCTAGTTCATCCGAGGCTGGAAGAATGACGAAAGCTGAATGGATGAACTAGATACGCCCACAATTATTCTTCTCTCTCTTTCAAGCAGTTTTTATCATATTTTCCTTGTCGTACTTGTGTAAATGGAATGGACTCGAAAGAGTTTTCGCATACTGTATATTTAATGCCACATGACCTATTTAAATGATCTCTAAACATTAGTTGAAAAATCAATGAGGTTAGGTTTGCCATCTCCCGCCATTCGATGAGGTATAGTCGATTATACAACTGGAAGAGAGATCGAGATACTCGCAGTGGAGTTATTATAAATTTTTTCTAGGAATATGGAACACGAACCTTATAGAGAATATAGACAGTATGCCCAATAAAATCGTGTATATTATGTTTTCTATCCACTGACGTCGGTAATATTATTTTTGTATACTTAACATTTGTTTGTGAATATTAAATATTGACAAATAATAATAAAGGGATGGATTTGAAAAAATGAAAAATGGTCAGGATGTTAAGCGAGTTGAAAATTGCAATTGTGGTAGTGCAGAAGATTTAAAACAAATAAATATATCGGTTGAATTTAAGAAAACCTGATTTTTATATACTTGAAAGTACACTACTTTACACTCCTGCCTTATCACCTACTGTCTTGGTACAAATGGAACACTAACGCCCTCTTATTTGTAGTACCCATTTGTTTACATGGAAGTCATGCAACTTATCTAGTTGACATGTTGTTGACTTTCAAATTGTGTTTGAAATACGCATAGTTCATCTCGTTTTGTTATTAATGAATTAGTTATACGGAATTTTGCTTCATCCCATTGTTTTTTCGGAATGTGTGATTGGTTTAAAATGTTTTGCAGCCACAATACAGTTTGTGCATTTAGTTTTTTTTATAGTCTTGCTTTAAGTTGATTTTCGTAAGAAAAAATTAGCAGTATTTTTTAGAAATTTACTTGTGGTTAGGATGAAAAACGGTGCAAGTAAGAAAATTAAAATTCAGAAACATATTTAGTTGCAAAAGTATATTTAGTTGTACCTAGCATTCCCTAGTGAATATCGAAAAATTTATATTTTTATACAACCCTTTTAAAATATACTGCATTATATATTTTTTCTTATATTATGTATCTAAAAGAGCAAGATCTTATTTATTCATGGGAAAATAATGGGCAAATTAAGTGCGTTGTTACCATTACATTTTTTTTATTGTTTCATTATCCTTTATATATCTTTAAATAAACGAAAAGATATAGTTGTAGAGATGTGTTAAGTTTATTTTATTTTAATTTGTCTAGTGTATATAACATAGAATAATAATGAAAATACACATATATATTTTTAACTGAGTTTTTTATTTGTGTAGTTTTAACAACAATACAAAACATCCGCTCTTGAAAAGTGGAGCTATATGCTATATTTATTTGCTTCAACTCATCACAGGGTCTTCGTCATGGTACATAAATATGTTGTAATTTACCTACAAAGCTTACAGGAATAAATATCGTTAGGACAGTTGAATCCCAATAATGATATAAAAAAGCCGTATAGGGTTGTGGAAAAACAAGAAATAGCAGGGAATAATATAAACTCTACAAACACTAAAAGTACAAATGGAAACAATGTATTGTTCATGGAATCTACTTGTGATCTGGATACAAAGAAAAAAGTTAACTTCTATACTATATTTATAAATTTATGAAATGAGTCTGCAAATAAAGTATTTAGAAACCACAACGGAAAGTTTATTTTCGGTGTCGAGCGTGGAGCGGAGCACCAAGAAACAACCTGGTGAATATTCTAATTGTCTTTTTCGCCATCTTCGTTTCAATGCAGTGACGACATTTTTTGAATAGGTACATTATAGACCGGTAGCCAATGACACGTGTAGGCTTCTTTATTTTAAATGGAAGCTGTTTCCACCATAGAATTTAATCTAAAAAACAAGTAGAATAAGGCCCAAACTTGCTAATCAACGCTACAGGGGGACATTGAAAATCATATTTGGAAAATTATTAACACATATGAAGTATCGCCGTTAAAATGTATTCTCCACTACATTTTTTTACTTTTTATAAGATAGCAAAAACTTCGGCATATATTAGTTAATTGTCTTCTTTTTCCACCTTTTTATCAATTCTTAACTCTTACTATATCGCATGGATTTGTGAGCCGAGTATTTTTTGGTGATAAAATATAAGTAGGTACCCAAGTACGTGGCATCCATTCTTAATCCATTTTTGTCCCTTGTAGCTTCGATTAGCAAGTTTGGCAATAGCTTTATTTTTCTTGTTTTCACATTAAACTCGATGTTGAAAACGGCTTCCATTTAAAATAATGAAGCCTGTAATATGTGTCATGGACTACCGCGTGGTCTAAGATGTTTTCAATCACCGAAGACCGAGTATTTAAGTGACGGGTACTTGCGAAATATTAGTAGTGTACATTTGAATTTGAAAACGAGCCTATATCTTTTAGACTTCCTATAACATCCAAATACAAATTTGGGTACAGATGCAGATTAAGGCAGTGGCGTAGCTAGGGTCATCTTCGCCCGGAGACACACAAAGTCTGAGCACCTAAAAAATTATTGGAATTTGACGGTTTATATGGTTAATTCCCGAATCATCTGGTATTTTGAGAAAATATAATACATACTAATAATTTTCTGTACGATTGTAAATAATTTATTTGATGAAAATAAAATATACTTTACTATTTAGACATCGTCAAATTGATCCTCCTTGGTTTGATGAATCACGTTGTCAAAATTAATTAATATTTTCAAGTGTTTTTCTTTCAAATGTTTAAAAAAGCGCCATCAGCTATCCTACATTGTGTTTGTGTCATTAAACCAGTAGGATGGTGCCCCCTTATTAATGCTCAATGGAAGCGCCAAAATCTTGCTTGCTGGTTTGTAATGAAGATATTTGCGAAGCTCCAAAATTCGACGTAGCAAACGTATTTGGGATACACATCGTTACCAACAAAATAAAATTGAATAATTAGTTTTAATACCCATTTTAGCGCACCCTATCGTAGCGCCCGTTATCATATGTACCCCCCGCCCCACCCTAGCTGTGCTTCTGTATTAAGGTACTCGTCCCTCAATTATGTTATAAGGTGGGGAAGTCTGGATAGTGAAATTAGATTTTGAATTTCGAGATGTGGACGTTTTTGTGGTTATAAATTCATATAATTTAAAACAATCGGAGAAAAACATATGTTTAACAAAAAAAGAAATAAATTACCTAATTATATTGATATGTACGACTGACTAAAATTATCAGAGATCATCAACAGCCTTTATTAACCAAGATTTGTAAGACAATATTATTTCATTAAATCTGTTATATATTTTTTTATAAATATTTACATGTTAATTATCTTATTTTTGTTGGTATGAAGCTTATTAATTGTAGATGACGTTTACAATGTATATAATGATTTTATCTTTTCAAGTATCTGTACAATCTGTAAATACGATTGTAACTTTTATATTCAATGTAAATTTGAATAAAATAATTCTAATTCTGTTGTTTGTTATACTTAATTGTTTTATACCTATTCCCCAAATTAATCTCCGCCTATGTAATGCGCGTAGTCTACAGGTTTGACATTCATTCATAGTTTTCGATCCCTCCTGTTTGCTTCTAGTTCAGGACTAGTTACAGAAATGGAACAGCTTAAATTTTCAATATCAGCTTAGCATCTACACGTACAAAACTTGTATGAGCAGCTGTAATTATTGTTCGAATCGTAACTAACATCGAGCTTCCCTGCTCAATTTCTTGAGTTATTCATGGATTATTCTCGCCGTTCTCGGTTCTCGGCGTTGGGTTGTTCTGTTGTTCACTGTTCACGTTCAGTTTTGTGAGAGCTGGAGCGGAAGGAGGTGCACGGTAACTTGCTCTTCTCTCAAAACAAACAATACATAACTGAAAATAATCAAAACGTGTAATAATTTCGTTTTATGTGTTAATAACAGAGTTATTTAAGTGAATATGCTAAACTGTAGTGCTCTCTAATGTTACAGGATTATTTCTAAAGCAGTTTTGTATCAAACGGTAAGGCTTTTATGTCAATCAAGAAAATATTTTATATTAATTAAGTCTGGTTATTTTAAATCATCGAAGAATGCGTTAATGCGTATCTATATCGCATTTCTGAATGTTAACAGTTGTTAAATTAAAATTGACTTGAAGAAATATGTGGGAGACATGTAAGGAAATTTTGTATTCTATTTTAGAACTCGTATCTAGGTGAAACATTTTATATAAACCAAAGAAACGAATTGTTTTAATTAATAAACAGTTGAGAACAAATCGAATTTAATAAAATATTAAGATCAAGGAATTTGCATAAAAACTGAAGTCTTGAAATCAAATTATCAGTAGGTATGAGTTTGTAAAATACCTAGTTGTCAGTTGGTGTATAAGTAAATATTTATTCATTTGGATCTTTTTGTCTCTACTTTCAAACACTGCAACATAAAATTTTAAGGAACCGTTAAAAATAATAACCACAGGTTATTGGTTAATATTTTGTTATACCTAAATACCAAAGAAAAAAAATAATGATTCTTGCTTATTTTATGGTGTACCTATTACTTTCTTGTGGTAAAAATGGTAAAATTATTTTATATTATATAAAAAGTGTGCAGTCCATAGATCAATAAAAACAATTTACATGAAATCAAGGAAAAACCCGTGTTGCGGTAGAACTATTGTAATGTCTTATTTCAAAATATCTATACACTTTACATACCTACTTTCCCCATTGCTTATTTATTAATCATATTCTATTACAGAAACCTTGAATCGGACACGAACTTAAAACTCAAAATTCACTGCTTACAAAATATTTATAACTGTTATATCTACCTACTTTTATAATGCATTAAATAAATTGTGGTAGAAAGAAATTCAATTTCTTGAAGGTAACCCTAGAAGTATTTTTTTAATGGATATTAGAGGGAAAAAACGAAATAAGCTACCTAGGAATTAATATCAACAGAAATTATGAGTCAGAAGAAATTATTACAAAAATAACGAAAGGAAACAGGAGCGGAGGAGCTCTATTGAAGACATTTGAATCGAAAACGGTATCAAGAAAAAAAAAAAAAAAAAAAAAAAAGAATCTATCAAACGATCATAAGACCGACAGTCTTATATGGAGCAGAGCTGCGGATCATGCATAAAAAAGAAAGAAGAGAAATGTGTGTGTGTGCGTGAGGTTGTGAAAAATAAAAAATACTCAGAAAAATATATGGGCTGGATCAGAAAAACAAATGAGGAGCTCATGGAATTATATGAAAGTCCTCCAATATCGGCAGTCGCAAGATCGCAACGTATAAGATACTTAGGGCCGGTTGTAGAATTGTAGCTTAGTGAAGGTTCAAGTGTGAACTCAGGTTCAGCGTCAGATTGCTGTTGTACAAAGTTGGCTTACAGTTGAGCTTCATTTAAACCTTAAGCTTAGTAAAGCCTCCAAGAGGGCAGGTTTAATGTGAGCTTAAGCACGGAACATAAATTGTTTTCATGTTCCGTGGCTTAAATGTGAATGAATTGTATGCAAACATAACCAATTTACTTCATACGCATGCGTCAGTTCGAAAGAAGTTCTACGAACACTTGCAAATATAGGTTTAGAAAGCTGCTACTGAACCATGTTTGTACAACAGGCTTAGGGTTGAGCTGAGCTTATATTTTAAGCCCAGCTCAGTTTTAAGCTTTAAATGTACAACCGGGCCTTAGGGCACATAGAGAGACTTGCAAATAGCAGAGCAACAAAGGAAGTACTTAGTTGAGGAATTGTAATGTAAAAGAAAGAGGGGAAGACCAAAAAAGAAGTGGATAGAACCAGTAGGAAAGGACCTAGAGATGTTAACATTCGCAGATGGGAAGAGGTGGCAAATAATAAAAGATAATGGAGGAAAATAGCCAATCAAGCCTTAGGCCTTCATGGCCTGTAGAGCTGTTCCAAGCCCGATATTGTACGGAGCCGGGCTCTGTACAAGCGAATTTGTACCAAGTCAAAATTTGCTTCTCCTTCCCCTTCTGGACTTGGTACAAAATCGCTTGTACAGAGCCGGCTCTGTACAATATCGGGCTTGGTACGTAACATATTATATAAAGGGAAAATAAAAAAAGATTTAAGAAGAGAAGCTAAGAAATTAGAAGAATTAGAAACACATCTACTGAATGGAATTGAAAATATTAATGTGGATAAGTTTACTGTGTAGGTACCTAACTTTTGTCGAAAATTGATGGACCAGTAACTTCGATATACACCTAATTGATTAAACTTTGAAAAACAAAACAGGAATCATTAATTACACGACACCGACACAGGCAGTGGATATTTATGTCAAAAGCTGAAACCACTGAAGACAAAGAAAACTCGGATGAAACGTTCAATATACTTTAAATAATTATAAAAAATGATACACCATCGACATTGTAAAGGAAATTGATTTTTTCAACAAAACATGCTTCTCCTGATACGAGGAACATCGATCATGTTTAAAAATAACCATTGCACCAATGAAAAATTGAAAAAGTAGGTATTAGGTATTACTTCAACATTTTGTCCCTGTTTCTTTTCACCTCGCGCTTTCGCAATTTGTTGCGACACCAACTTATTTTTAATATTCCTCTCATTATTTCCATTTAAATAACGGTTAATTGAAATAATTTTATTAATAATTACTATGCAACTTGACAGCCATGTATAAAATTAATGATTATTGATATCTAGATATTTATGACAGTTTTTAACGTCATTTTAAAGAGCAAATGGCAAAAAATACTTTACCTGTCTAGTCAGGATGAGGGGGGGCAAAGCCGGCGTAACTAAATAGAAATTAAACGCAAGAAAAGAGTAGAAGGTTGAAAACCTGATAGCATAAGCACCTGTAATTTGTAAATGCTATTGTAGACTACAAAGCAAAATTGAAACTAGTTTATCTTTAGATCTTGTACCGAATGAATATCTAATACTTATCAATTATGTTCTATTTTATAAAAAAAAATTGGGGTAGGGGGGCCTGAAGGCGCTTACCCGGGGCCCGAAAATCCTAGCGCCGGCCCTGAGGGGGAATCTTTGTTTCTTTTTAAATACCGAGTGAACTACCTACCTGAAATTACGGCCTTGGACCGACCTAGTGTTTTGTAACATATAACATTGTCCCTACAAAACACAGGAAGTCACTGATTCGAATCAAATTGTTTTTGTTCTGGATTTCAAAAGAAATATTAGTCTTTGTGTGCTTTGTTGAAGTTGTTAAATAATTAATATGGTTTTCATTAAAAGTATGAATATAATATACCTGCTTAGTTAATTAGGTATAGTAATAAAATAAATACCTACATATGAAATTGGTAATAAAATGAAATGAAACTTTATTAGTTCATATTTCCAAATTGTAATGCGTTTCGCGAAAATAGTAACTTTTATCAAACAAATGAAAAGTTTTCAATTTTTACAGAGCTTGAATACGGAAATTACCAGTAAAAACTGTGAATGCTGTCCAACTCCCAGTGAAAACTGTAAATATTGTCGACTTTTCAGTTTAAACCGTAAATTCTGTTTAATTCTCTGTAAAAACCGAGGTAAAAACTGTATATTTTTGTTTAATTTTCAGTAAAAACTTAATTTTTGTGTAATTTTCTGTAAAAACTGTTTATGATTAAAACCAATGAAAACTGTAGATATTTTAAGTTCCCTGTGAAAACTTTAAATTTTTTTGTAATTTCCAGTAAAAACTATAAATTTTGTTCAATTTCCAATGAAAACTGTAAATATTTGTAAAATTCTCAGTTACAACTGTAAATGTTGTCCAACTCACAGTGAAAATTGTAAATATTGTCAACTTTCCAGTTTAAACCATAAATTCTTTCAAATTCCCTGTAAAAAATGTAAATTTTTGTGTAATTTCCAGTAAAATCTGCAAATTTTGTCAATTCCCAATTAGGTAAATCACAAATTTTGTTAAATTCTCTATAAAAACTGTACATTTTTTTGAAATTCTCAGTTAAAACTGTAAATGTTGTCCAACCGAGTGTCCAACTCCCAGTGAAAACTGTAAATATTGTCTAATTTACAGTTTAAACTATAAATTCTCTCAAATTTCCTGTAAAAACTGTAAATTTTGTAGGGGTTCTCAGTTCAAATTACAAATTTTGGTAAATTTCCTGTAAAAACTGTAAATTTCTAGTTAAAACTGTAAACGTTATCCAATTCCCACTGAAAACTGTAAATATTGTCAGCTTTCCAGTTTAAACCATAAATTCTTTCAAATTCCCCGTAAAAACTGTGAATTTTGTGTAATTTCCAGTAAAATCTGCAAATTTTGCCAAATTCCCAATGAAAACTGTAAATATTGCCAGTTTAAATCACAAATCTTGTTAATTTTTTGTAAAATTCCCAGTTAAAACTGTACATTTGTGTAAAACTCCTAGTTAAAACTGTACATTTTTTGTGAAATTCCCAGTTAAAACTTCAAATCAAATTTTTGTGAAATTCCCAGCTAAAACTGTAAATTCTTGTGAAATTCCCAGTTAAAACTGTAAATTTTTGTGAAATTCCCAGTTAAAACTAAATTTTGTCCAACTCCCAGTAAAAACTTGAATTTTGTCGTCAGCTCCCTAATTCAAATGGTAACGACGTTTATGTCCAGCTGCCAGTATCATCATCATAAGGACCTTGACAGTAATTTAAACTCACGACTACCGCTTCTCAAGCCAGCTTGAAATAATTTCTTTTTCCTTAACTAAAAATACCACAACAAATTGTGGACAATAAAACAAACATCATTCTTCTTCTGATCATAAAGCGCGTACTATAAATGTATCATTTTCACAAGCTATAACTTTAGACCGTTGAACTTTTCTTTCACGTATATGATTATTAACACTCCCATCACGTGCCTTACGATACATCATGACAGGTGGGAACGGTCCTAGTCTTACGGGGCAGTGGTCTTTATTTCCTAGAACAATGTCATGCCATTTCGTCATTAAACCGCCTTGTTTATGTCATGCCA
>CAJUYI010000458.1:33580-49954 GCA_910591695.1 Galerucella pusilla
TTACCTTTATATATCAGATCGGGTATAAAATTAAATAGTAAATAAATTCCTTAGATGAACGGTGACGCTTATGGTTTACTACCTGACTAGCATCTGTGACCTTTTCGCGTGCTGTCAGACAATAAGAAGCAGACTATAAAATTTGTTAGTTTTATTCCTG
Source organism: Galerucella pusilla (assembly GCA_910591695.1). NCBI lineage: Eukaryota > Metazoa > Arthropoda > Insecta > Coleoptera > Chrysomelidae > Galerucella > Galerucella pusilla. The sequence continues at coordinate 33,741 of CAJUYI010000458.1, forward strand.
AAGTTTATAGTTTGTCTCAAAGTATATATCGTCTTCGCTTTTGCCGGCAATCATAAAATTAATGGGCCAATTGCAATACATAATATGGCCAAAAGCTGCTGTAGAAGAGATCGCCAGTGGCGGAGTATTTAAAATTATTTTAAAAATGATTAAATTCACAAATATCTATCATACATAAGCTTTCCTTCTTTTTCTTGCTAAATGAGAGATTATTAAATACTATTAAGTTAAATGAACTATAACCAGGCCCGCCCTTGCTTTGTCACTCTACTGTTGGGTTTCATTTCAGCTAAAATTATTTTAAGAAGGTCGTATTTAGATGATTACCGTCAAAAGTGAAGACCATATACTTTGAGACAAACTATATAGTGTGTCCCATTTTGGGTGAAACTGCAGACATTATCCTTATATGGAGGAAATATGTGTTTACGTGAAATACGCTGTGTTTGAGGACACTATATTATACTTTTTTTTTAATGTATTGGTCAAAGACCTACTAAGTGCATAAATATAAAACACCGTTACACATCAGTATCATCCGCAATGACGATGAAATATAGTTTGCGTTTTTGTTGTCCAATTAATTCGGCCTAGTTTAATTTTTTAAATAATTAGGACTCCGTCTCCAAAGGGTAAAAAGACTCTGCTGTCCGTCTGTCACCAGGCTGTATTTCATGAACCCTGATTGTTAGACAGTTGAAATTTTCACAGATGATGTATTTCTGTTGCCGCTATAACAACAGATATTAAAAACTGAATAAAATAAATATTTAAGGGGGCTCCCATGTAACAAAACTGCTAGAATTTATGGTAGTATTAATTTTTTCGAAAGTTGATTAGGAAAAAAGTGGTTCTGCTAGTTCTGGTTCAACCTAGCAGAACCATGGATTTTTTTAAACACGACGAGCTACAAATTTTTAATTATGGTAATAAATTAGCGACAAATTATGGCATAATCAAAAATTCTAATTTCCTAAATGGTTCTGCTAGATTAATGTAGGTAAAATATTGAATATCTCTCTTGTTTTAATTTATTTTAACGACAATAAAAATTTATTAATAATTTTTATCTCAACGTTTTCTAAAATTTAAAAGATAAAATTGAATGGTTAAATATTTGAAGATTTGTCGGAAATTTATGAATAATATAATTCCGCGAACAGCGAATGTCAATAAAAATTTATATTGGATGCTGATGGAGTAGCTTATTTTTCACGAAAATGGAAATACGATTATTAATTTTTTTCCCAGCAATAAAATTCTCTACTTCCAAACTTATTTATTGCTTTTAAAAATATACCGCATGTATTATTATAATTTTCCATAATTTTGGCTAAGTAATTTTTAAAATATTTTTTTACTATTCTTGTTCCAACTCAAAAAAAAGTTAGTGCGCTAATTTTAATTTAATAGTGTCGAAATTATTTTCTAATAAGACAAAAATTGGCATCATTTTCAAGATTTGCGTATTCGGACTCAAAAAAATGAGATAAAAATATCTTGGAAAAGGAGGGGCATTCAAAGAAAGCGCTGTAATATGCTCTTTCCGTTTCAACAGTAAAATCTGGGTTAAAGCTTCTTGACTTTTGTTTGAAATACATCTTATCATGAAATGAGATCTTCGTGGAAAATACAAAAGTATTCCAACTTTCGTTATCCTGTACTTCGCATTTTTCTTTGTATCAAGAAATGTAATAAATAGACAGAAATGAATATCTATATTATTTATATAAAGATTCAGCAAATCTGCAGTATAGCTATTCTGTGAGTCGAAGAGAGGAAGCTATAGAATAACAGAGAGGCAATGTTTGGTTGTGGGGAAGTATTTTGTTCTTTCTATATACAGATTGCGAAAAGTCTATTCGCGCCATACGATTTACACAAGTACGACAAGGAAAATTTGAGAAAAACTACTTGAAAGAGAGAGAAGAATAATTGTGCGCAGTCCGCGATGTGCGTTGTGTTCAGTGTCATTCCGCTGTTGCCAAATGTACGTATCTGTAAAAGTTATTCCCAACTTTAGTCGGCAACAATGTTAAATACGAATAATTGTAAAATTTAAGTTAATGTAACAAAATATAGCAGTAAATTTTGAAATAGGATATTTATAGATACTACAGATAGAGGCAACAAGTCAGCTCGGAACCAATGATAAAACATACTTGGTTCAGACACGGACATTCCCACTTAGAGCGCTTTCAGACGAGACACTTTGTGGCTTGCTACTAGTGTCTGAAAAGAATCGCGTGGCTAAAAATACATTCAACACCATGTATTCCTTGTCTGTGTCTCGTGTGATTGCGTCTATTTATATTAATGTATTTTTAACCGCGCGATTCTTTTTAGACACTAGTAGCCGGCCACAAAGTGTCTCGTCTGAAAGCGCTCTTACACAGCTTGTTGCTTCTATCTGTAGCATCTCTATGTAGAAACACTTGAAAGAAAAACCTCGTAGATACATTCTCGTAAAACTACTGGCCGTTCGAAATAAACGATGTGTTTTACAAATCTTAATCATCAACCTACTTTCCCAGAACAAATTACAGTTTGATTCCATTTTATACGTAACTGTATTTAATTAATCATGCAACCAACCAACTGTTTCCAACAATGAATTGATGTTCTTGAATTTTGGTACTTTCCTAAAAGAATTGGCGACCTCACTCGTAAAATAATGCATGCATATTTCTAAGAAATATCATTTTGAATTATCACAATATTTTAAGTTGAGTCACCGTTTTCACGGCCGAATAAAAAACACCATGCTGACAAGTAGGTGGAGTAGTGGTACTCTGTTTCTGCTTTCGATAATTTTATATACAGGCTGTCTCCATGTAACTAATATTTTTTGGTGTATTAGGTGTTCACATTTAATTGGACAAATTATCAAGTGCATAAAACACTGCTGAAAATGATATATTGAACGTTTGAATGAATTTTTATTGTTTTTTATCAAAAAGTACCCCCCTCCGAAGGGGAGAGATAGAGAGGGAGTAAAATTGGGTCATAACTGAATGACAGACAATGTATGGTGATAATGTGGCTCAGTACATTGTCAGTCCCAAGTCTTGTTAAGTGATGAATAAGTGGAGTCAATGACCTACAGTAGGACTTGTTAGACAACGTAGGTCATCTGCAACTTTCTTGGAAATATGCCTATATATACAATTCTTGCTGTCAAGGTGTTGAATCTTAGTTAGAAAAAGCTAGAGACTCCTTTGATTGGCCATCGTTTAGTAAAGTCTACCCTTTCGCTACAATTCGTTGGTTTAGGCAATAAATTCAGACCAGCTTCGTGTCAACTTCAAGAGTTTCAAAACCCTTCCGAAAGAGTCTCATACAAGAGCAACCGAGAGAGCAACAGTAAGCATTATAAATTGAATTATATTTATATGTCGAAAAGAGAACCGCAATCTTCCTTCTCCACGAAACTCCCACTTATCTAGACATATCTCTGTTATTCTATAGCTTCCTCTTTTCCACTCACATAACGGCTAATTATTTGCCAAATCTGTATATAGGACAGCGTGTTATAAGTCTTCTTTAACAGCATCCATACATTTCTTCATAGTTCAACCCCTTTATTCTTACCTCCTTCACCTCCATGAAGCATTTTCTTCACACACTTTTCGTCATCCATATGGCCTAAGCATCGAAGCTTTGAATTTTACTTACATTGTGAATTGTGCCTTATACATGTCTTGGATTTCTTTGTTTGTTCTTCTTCTCCACTGCCCTGCATCCTTAATTCCTCCGTAAATTTGTCTTAGAATCTTTTGTTCCCACCTCTAAAGTTTACTTTTATTATTTTCATTTAATATCAAAGTTTCACTTCCGTATAATAGGATAGGTTCTATGATTGTTTTGTACAATCTAATCTTTGTTGTTCTTGTTATTAATTTTTATTTTATCATATTTTCTAGGGCTCCCAAGGCTCTGCTGGCTTTCATTATTCTTTTGTCTATTTCTACTTCTTCATCTCTTTTATCTGTCACTCTTATATTTAGTTTTTCCATCATACTGTCTCGACCAAATTTGTTGTTAGTTAGTCCTTTAATAATAATCCTTCACCGAATGACAAAATAAAACTTATTTACAATGACATTAAATTGAATCTAAAATTTTGCATTCTATTCACTCGTATATTCTCAGTTGAAAGTTATCTGCGCTACACTTTGAAATCGATGAATCCTTCTACCTTTGGGTGTTATGCTCTGACAATTTATTAGAGGTGACTAACTGTCTACACGTGCTCGATGCGCTCGACCCTTGCAGGAGAGCGATGTTCTTTTACAGAGGCGTAACAGGAGGTTTTGTTTTAATAAAATATTTAAGAACATGGATTCTATATTAAGGATTCCCGGGAGGCTACAGATTTATCTAGAATTAGTTGCACTGGATGGGTAATATATAAACTTGGAAGAAATTATTCACGAACTTGTTGTGTATGTATATTTGGGTGACACTCATTGAGACCTAAAAGATCCTTTGTGCCCCCTTACTTCTACTTAGTTCTTCTCAGAGACTAGTAGTTCCTTTAATCCTATTTCCCGGAGGAATTTCAACTTTAAACTTTCACTTTAAATATCCTTCTTCTCACCAATAATCTATTAGGTGTTGTGTCCTAGGATTCGTATGTGGATGGAGGTTTCTTCTTCCATGATACAGAATCTACATTCTTCTTCCATGCCACAAAATCTACATTCTTCTTCCTCCACTATTTTGAGCTTTTTCAGGTGTCAATTCAGGCGACAATGTCCCCCTGTTCTGTTGAAACTTTTAATGCAGTTGTATTTGTACATTCATTAGATTTCCCGGCCCCTAAAAAGGGGGTTTCGTAACTCTTCTTTGCTAGTTCATCTGCTATTTCATTTCCTTCTATCTAAAAGGAAGGAAAATTACTAATTAATTTCTAATAAAAACTATTACGAAAGATCAATTTAAAAATAGGAACGAAGTTGAACGCTTAAAATTGTGTCCCAGCATTATAATCTAAAAATATTCTTTGACACCCAATTCTATGATATAATAGAAAGTTCGATGAACCTTTAAATTTCTTTATAAAACGCAGAATTCATAACATTTCAAATGTTTTCATCTATTTTGTTTGAATTACTTAAACAATTTTTTCAATCACAGTGACGCCAACTATGTTGAAAGTGGTTCTCGTTATATATAAATGTAATTTATAAAATTACTTTTATCCGGGAGTAATTAGAAATGCATCAAAAAAACAAATTTTTTTATAAAAAAATAATTTCTCTATAACATATAGTACCAGTTTATTATCAAAACATTCCAGACACAGATTTCCTGTGTAGAACGAAACCTTAACAAAGAAATTACACCAGTGCAATAAAAAACCACAAACATGTGACGGGTCGTTGTAACTCTATATAGTTATGGTTTTAATTGATAATAATTGATGATAATGTAGACATGGAACAGCTGCAGAAATTTATGTTGAGTGAAATTCTTGAAAAAAGTTTAATATAGCAAAGGCTGTATCGTTACTTTTTTGAATGAAAAATGGGCAGTTGTAAGAATTTTTTTTATTAAATAATATTCAATTAACATATTATATAAAATACCTATCGCATTTTCAATTAATTTGCGTTATTGGCAAGAAGCGTACGCGTACGACCTTGAAAGGTGCTTTAATAAATTTTGCAAAATAGAGGAGTTCAGTCTAGGGTCAGTGTGGCCAACAAAAAGTTTTTTTTCCTGACAAGAATGACAGTTAAGGTCTACCCTTCAAAACATAAGATTTTTGGATGTTTTTTATAATTGCGAACATCTATATTGCTTTATTAAAATAATGAATACACCCCCAAAGCGTATATTTTGAAATTTAAAATGGCTTTTTAGCTGAATACTAAACATATTGGTGGCCAATAACTCTAGGTACTTCTGGCAAGTCACCATTTCATTTATGTTATTCAGTCACTGATTATGTCAAATGTCAGTTATATCTATTTTTGTTTATATTCGTTTAATTGTGTATGTCCATTTTCGATTAGATTTTTGTAGCATTTCTAGTTAGGTGTATCTCTATTCTTCTAATTACTTTTTCCACCGACATCTGACATAACTAGTGAGAGATAACAGAAATGAAATGGTGATATGCCAAGAGTTCCTAGAATTATTGGCCACCGATATGTTAAGTATTCAGCAAAAAGTCATTTTAAATTTCAAGATATACGCTTCGGGGGTGTATTCATTATTTTAATAAAGCAATATAGATGTTCGCAATGATAAAAGACAAAAATCTCATATTTTGGAGGGTAGACCTTAACTGTCATTCTTGTCAGAAAAACCACTTTTTGTTGGCCATACTGACCTTAGACTGAACTATTGCACTGATTTTTGGCACTGACAGGTCGATCATATTGTGATTTAGGACCTGTAGGACTCATGTCACAATCTATTCAGTTAAGCTTAAATTAGTGAAAAGTTCTTAAAATTATCTAAAATGCCATTGTTCTGTAGTGTTGTTAAGTGTTGAATGCGGGAGCAAGAGATTAGGTATCTTGTTTTAGATTTCAGGCTGTTTTAACCAATCGAAGTGACTATTAAATTGCACCTGAATCTGTTGCTCTCAACTTTCGATGGAATCACATAACTGCTTTGTTGATTGCTTTCTTCGTCGTCAGGTATTTTGATTATTATTTAATTCGATTCGTAGACAGTTTACTGACTGCGCCATGTGATATCTGCTTTATGTTGAAAATAGAAACAAATAAAAAAATATTTTTCATATAAAATTGAATAACATCAAATTTTTATTTAATACAAATGATAACTTTTTTTAGCATATCTAAAACCAAAAACTTTTAAAAACTCTAAGAACCAAATAAATCAAAATGTTACTTCCAAGCAGTCATTTTTTCCACAAAACTCAGTACTTGCCAAGTAAACACAATTATGTAATTACCTACTATTTCAATTATACATAACTTTGATCATTTATGTAACAAATGAGAAAACAACTAAGTTCAAAACTCACGAGAAGTCTGAGCATAATGTATCAAGTGACACATTCATTTACATCTATTTTTTACGAAAGTATAGATCTTTTCACGATTTAAGAAACTGACCTGACCTGAAGGTCGTATTTATTTTGTTTGCCAATAATAAATTATTACCTGAATACTCTATATCTAGGACTTTTTGTGTCATTATTATTATAAATTTACTTGGTACTTCTTCTTTTTCATCAGGTACCTATAGTGCAGCTCTGCATGGTAAATCCGAAAAGTTTTATGGTTTTATTGCATCTCAAGTCTAAATCAAGTCAAGTCAGTGTCTTAGATCGTATGAAAAGAACTATACCTTCATCACTTGTATGTCAATTCAAGATGGATATTACATTATTTATTGATATGTCACAGGGTTTGTTATCTGAGATTTATGTAACCATTATGTTAAGTCAAAACCCACTTTTATAGGTTTTCCACTTTGCAGTCGTTGGACAATCTGAACCATTGATTTATGTCCTTTGAAAATCACAAATCATAGTTTGGAATCGTGCATATTGGTACACTAAAATGTGTTAAAAAATAACTAGAATTAATCCTCGAATTAATCATAATGAAATAATTAGATAAAAGTAAAAGTATGCTACCAGGAATCTACCTAAAATTTATTATATTTATGAGGGTCAAGTCTGCCACTCTAATATTTCCAGACTAGTTGAACGCATAGTTCACAAGTTCAAAACGTGTTAAGTCTTGTAATAGCTACTAAAAATATGATAAATTTTGCTGGTCCCGATTAACCTTCGCGAACCAGTCTATATTAAATTTGTTGAATACGACATTTGCAAATCTGGGATTCAAAATCCACGACTGAAAGGACTCAAAATGTCAAACTTCGAGTCAGTAACGTAAAATTCTATTAATATAAACAGCAGCTTATCATATTTAACTGATAATTAACAATAAATAGAGAACTAATTTACAAATTGATAACAAAATTGTAGTAAAGACCAGACTTTGGGAGGTCACCACCCGCGTAACATTGATACTTGGTTTTATCTGAACAGTGTCATTCATCTGGTGCTAAAGTAAAAATAAATGTAAACAAACAACAAACAAATGTACAACAACAGTTATTCATATTCTCAAGACCGTTTTATGTACGCAAATATTTTTACAGGTTTAACTTTTATGGCTATGAAATCATTATAACGCTCAGATCCACTTTTAACGGATGTAAACAGTCTTCAATTAATAAAAACGAACAATGAATTTCAACAACTATAATCAGTAGTCAAGAGAGCAAGAATATATCGCACCTTTGGAGAAACACAAATAATACAAATTCATCAATTGTTCAGCAAACGCATTTTTTTCAAATTTATTCTTGGTTTTTGACAGTAAATCAGTTATAAAAAGTTGATTAAAAACTATGCAATTTGTTAGTTGATGTGTATACTATACAAAACATTGATATTTTTGCCTTTTTTGCGGAAATGAACTCTCTTAACTCCATGAAATTGTGGAAAAAGTTAAAAATGTGTCATTGTTCCTCCCTCTAACATATTTTAATTACTATAAAACGATAGGTATGAAAAGACAAATTTATGGTCGTATTTGTACTTTATAATACTTAAACCAAAATAGCATCTCAGAATCTTTCACAACAAAAGAAGGATTGAGGCAAGGAGGAGGCCTACGTCCTAAACTGTTCACAATATTATATTGATGGGGTAATAAAGGCATATAAAGTTAAATTTAACAAATTTAAGGTAGGATACAGGTCTCGATACAGATATATGGAAATGGTGCAAGTGTTGGAAGGAGCATTTGCAGATGATATAGTCATTGTGGCCGAAAAAGAGATTAATTTACAAAGGAACTTGGAGATTTAGAATGGTGCACTTTAACAATATGGGATGAAATTGAATAAAAACAAAACGAAATTTATGGCAGTAGGAAAGGAACATAAAAACATACAGATAAGAGTAGACAATGTTATAATTATTGTACTACGCAATCAACCAGACTTTTACAAACAATAAAGAAATATCAATGACAAAAATAAATGTATTAATTCTGACGTTTGGTTGTGAATCATGGACACTGACAGGCAGACAGAAGAGCAAAATACAAGCAATAGAAATGAAAGATGTCAAAAGAATAGATAAAGTGAGAAATGCAAAAATAAGAACGGATTTAGAAATAAAATCGACACTTGAATATATTCAATCAAGACAATTGGGATGGTGGGGATACCTACAAAGAATGTCAAATTCCAGATAAGTTAAACCACTTAAACCAATAGTATGGGAGGCAAGAAATATGAGAAAACGCGGGTGACCGAGAGAAACATGGGACAGCCGAGTTGGAAGAATTCTTCAAGAAAAGGGACAAACATGGAATGAGCCAAGCTGGAATGGGTTAAGTTTGTTCATGAAGACATTACCACACAACAACGTAAACACTATCACCAAATATAAGAAAAATATGTAATGTTGAGTGAGGAAATGTTTCCCATACACAGGTGAATAGAGTGAAATACCAAAAAAGATTATGAAAATTGAAAATATTGACCTTAAATTCTATTTCCAGCAAAGTCTTCAATTATGTGTCATAACGTGTTTATGTTATTGAGATTTATTATGATTTATTATTATGTAAATAAGATTCAACTTTGAAGTCTATGATATTTTTGATTAGTCACTTCCTTTGATAACTGAACATCAGTATTATTTTGAGTAAAAGGTAGAGAAGACAAAATTTAGTAAACCAGGTAGATAAGACAACGATTATTCAAAACTAATCTTTTAAACAGTTTTTCTACCTGGTTTAAAGGCGCCAGACAGGATTAACTGAAATGTTCCAAAATTCAAATATTCTCTTAGATTGTGAACTAAAGGAGATTGAAAAGAGAAGATTGGTATGGTGAGATTTCTAAGGGTGGACTATATTGACATATGTATTTCTTTACTTCCGGTTAAACCAGAAGTTAACCTCAAGCATACAAGCTCTACAAGGAAAATCCGCAAATTGGAGGGTGTTTTATTTGCAAAAAAAGCAAAAAACTTTGAAACCAAATTCTATTTGCGATTTCATGAGACACGTGTTTTTTCTTTTTTCCAAAAAATGTTTTTGGAACCCTTTAGCACCATGTCAAATTATACATGGTAGGTAAAGCCGTTATTTAGAAAACTAAACTACATTTTTGTTAAAATGGTCGCCATTTCGTCCCAAGAAATCGTATCAGAACCGTTTTTTTTTTTTTCAAAATGTGCGTAATTTAATTAGCTTTATCATGATTTTTCTAGATTTCCAATGTCTTTGAAAAATTTTTCTGGAAAATTGGAAAAACTGAAAAAAGTGCTTTTTTTTCACTTCGATTAACGCGAATTTTAGATATGGTATCTCGAATATATAAGCTATCTTTTGGGCAAAACCGCAATGTGCCAACTTTTTTCTTTTCAGAGGTACAGCCTTGCAAACGCAGAATGTTATTTTTTCACTTTTTACGTAGTTTTTGGCTTCTACCGCTTTTCAGGTAGGTACGCCCTATGATAAATTCAATAGCGTCATCGTATTCTACGAAAAAAATACATCGGAAACATGTACTACATGTTTGAAAAAGTTATTTATAGTTGTAGTATTATTTATAGTTGATATTGAAAGTTGGCAATTAAAATCTTATTTTGGTATTATTAGATAAAAGCATTTCAAATCAGTCACCCTGTATTCAATTTCAATAACTGTCAGCAAGTCGATAACAATGTCAGTGTTTGTTCATTCTTTGTTGATAAAATGTAATGTCTCGTGATATAAGATTGATTCTCAAGAAATAATAAAAGTGATAACTAAATTGATTTCAAGATAGGTTCACCGAATCCTCGCATAGAAGCAAGGAGCCATCGCTAACTTTTATCAATAAGCTTTACTATAAACCAGTTTTAGTTGTCCTCCCAGTACATTTACCCAAAACAATTACACATAAAATCATGAATTGTAAAAGTGAATTTATAGAGTATTGTAATGTTTTTCTTATTTATTTGAACTGTTTTTAACGTGGGATAAAATTATACGCTCACTAGGGCTAATTACTATTGATTTATTGAAGAAACACTTACACACTATAATAAACTTAATTTATATACACACTACTCAATGTCTACTAAGTTATTTACACTCGGTATAATAATTGTCCTAATTTATCTTCAACACTATTTATATTCACTATCTGTTCACTCACTGTATACTGAAACTGTTTACCGATTCACTGTATACCGAACAACTCGACTCACTCAAAAACCCGCGTATATATAGTCCTTCGCAACTCTAGATCCTTCTTGAATATACCACCTCTGCGTATACTTTATAATACGAGAACATTCGTGAATAAACCATTGTATTGCCTTGTACGCTTCGAGAACAGTTTGAATATTACCTGCGAAAGAACCTTTCTAGAAAGGTCGCATTCATAGTTTGCGACAGGACCGGCTTCTGAATCACTGAGTTCGTAACAGTATTTTTAAAATATTTCGCCAGAGAGAGAATTGATCAAAAAATAAATTACAAAAACTGCAGGATATCAAGTTCTTGTTTGTAAGATTTTGAAATAGTATATTCTGTAACAAGGTTAGAATGAAAATAAGATGCGTGAGAAACTACAAGGCATCACGAGTTTTCATTCTAACCGAGTAGCAGACTATACTTTCTCCACGATCAAAGATTTTAAATATAATTTACATTTTTAAATGGAAATTAACAAAAGATAATTTATATTACAAAACTCAGTCACAATTATAATTCAAGAAACATTTTACTTTGTATTAATTGTTATATTTGTAAAGTTCTCGAAATGAAAAACTTGGTGCATTATTGGAGGAATTTTCAACAATTGCGTGGTTCGTAGAACACTCCCATTATTGTAAGTGGAAGTGACAGCTATAATTTTGACACTTAGACTTACACTACGATGACCATGGAGACTACATAACGATGACAATCAACTGCGTGAAGGCTAATGTTAAACAGTGTGAGAATATTATTCTATCACAACAGTGAGAATATACATTTAAATTGCATGGGGGCAGAGGTGTTGCAGAATATTTCTTCAATCTCAAGAGTGAGAATTCTACAGCATTCTGTAATCAAATTTTATTTCAGAATTCTTAAATTCTGTGATAATCGTGGAGAAAATATTTTATGGTGTATCTAGTTCTTTAAATATAGAAGTCTACGGTTTGAATATTATCATTATCAACTTAGCGAAATGAGTGCATGACCTTTTGAAAGGAAGTGCGTGGTAAGGGGAATTCTAGCATATGAACTTCATAAAAATGACTGTAGTGTACTGTTATTATAAGTATATACGAGGGATGTCGTTGAAGTGTTGCATATAACATAACAAATATCAATTGTCAATAAATCTGGTCATATAACCCGTTGCCCTGTTACCACCTTCCACCTCGCTGATGAGGTCAGTGGCGTAACATAATGAAGAAAATAACGGAAATAGGCAGGAAAAAATTGAGCAAACGATGACAACGGTGAATTCAGAAACTTTGCTTCAAACAATTAATGTCAAAATTGTTTCTGATAATAATAGATCTAAAACAGTAAGGGCTCTGCTAGATACCGGCTCACAGCGTTCGTATATTTCATCAAAATGCGCTGAAGAGTTAGGGCTTATTAAAATCGGTGAGGAAAATATTGTTCAGGGAATGTTTGGCGGCTTGCGGAGTGATCCAAAAATTCATAGACTGCATTTTCTTCCTTTCAAATTACCAGGGATGCCAATAATGTTGGGTTCGCGGTTCTTTTAAATGAAATAAATTCTTTGAGAAGGTGACTTTTAAATTAACTTTTAATTGACAACTTCTAACTAACTGACAATATCAATTATTCTAGTTACAGTAGTAATAAAAACATACGACATAGTCTACTATGTAAAAGCGTTGTAAAAGGATGCACAGCGTGTTCCAACAATAATGCTTATAAAGTTATTTACTTACTTTCCTGCAAATAAATTAAATAATTGGATATTAATAGTTTGAGGGAAACTACTTTGCTTTTCAACCTTTTTAAATATTGGTCCAATACTCTAATTTATCTACTCTTCTCTTAGCTTCCAACGGTCTCTTGAAATAGCTTCCTTTTCAGTTGATTTACTAAGAGAGTCAGCAGTTTGGTTTAATGATGATTGTCTTGAGGAAGTAGATGGACCGGATTTTGCACTTTGCACATCTCTTATTAGTGCTCTCTTTTTTGTCTTGGAAAAACAATATTTTTATATAAATATTTCCAATTCACCAAAAATTTTGAATCATTTTCTCCTCACATATTTTATTATTATTTTTTATTTGGGTTCTTGCCTTCCTGGGTTGTAGGTATGTGTAAAACTATGGAAAAATTGTTGGGATATCTCCATAGAGCAAGCATACTCTTGAACTAAATATTAGTTTTATAAAACCAGCGTTCCTCAAAGTGTTTTGGAACAAAGCCTATCATTTCCAGTAGGTTCCCAATCCTTAATTTTGGTTAGTTTCAAACTAAAAGATTCTAATTAAGTCCACTTAGGGAGAACTCAATAAAGTATTGCTGATCTGGATCTCTGGCCATTCTGGCATGGAAGGAAACGACAAGGCATACTCTCTTGCAAGGGAGGGTGCCACACGTGTTTCTATCGGACCAGAACCTACAATTGGCATCGCAATATGTTTTGCCAAACAAACACGAAATACCTGGACAGCAAGAAGAGCTTTAGATTTCAGGCATAATTTACCAGGATTGGTTCATTCAAGGGCTTTTATACTTCATCGTCAAAATGACAAAAAATGTAACTTCTATCTGTTCTATAATAAAAATTAATTAATATTTTTTGTTTCAGGTGCTTCCGCAGGAATATTGTTAAACCTCGGACATTACCTAGCCATAAATGAAAATGATACGATCTTGCTAGATATCTGCGGATATCAGATATCTACTCCCTCCCCATCCCTACAGCAATGGCGCGTCAAAAGACGAAATCTGTCATGACTGATTCGAACAGAACGTCAACGAACATCCTAAGTTTCGTTTTGACATGTCTTGTGTTGTCTTTAACCATCGGTTTGTCTAGTGGTGGTGGAGGGTTTTCAAACAGCTTAGACAAAATTAAAAATAACATGCAAGTTGTACTGGACGATCTTAAGAGGGTTCTTCCAACTTATACGGATTACGTTGACACCCAAAAGTATATGTCTGGTGGAGTTTCATTTCATCCCAAAGGAATGGCTGGGCTGTACAATCTCACCTCGCAGTTTATGAACTTGATTTTGCCTCCAGACGTTTTGATGAAGGGTAAGTGCTTTTTAATTTTGTAGGAATAGCGTCCAGTTTGTGCAAAAAAAGCAGTGGTACTCACTTATTTACGTCGAAAAATTTGCGGGCAATTCAGAATTTCCAGAGAAAGATAAAAAAAAAGCTTTTTTCACATTTCAACTTAGATTTTTGGTCGTTGTGTTTGCAATTGAATATCGAAAGGGGTCAAAAGATCCTTATACCCTCCGATAGTCAGGCACCACTAAAATATTTAGCATGTCCTAGACTGGTCTGGGACTGTCTACAAAAACTACTAATACTGGCTAACCAGAACAGAGTAACTCTTGGTGGGTACCGGGGCACAAGGGTATTGCAGGAAATGAAAAGGCAGACTAGCAAAGCCACGCGCAATAATACGAACACAGCGATCTCCTGATCAAAAACCCTCGGAGAAGCTGACCAACGAATGACTAATCCTCAGCAGGGGCCAGATAAGCACAGTGACGGATTTCACCGGTCACTTTACCCTAAGGAAGTAGGTACATGCTTATATCTAGAGACAGTTGTTGAATAGCGCGCAGATTGCGTGTTTCAAGGGAAAAATTCCTATGTCTGACTAAACTAAGTGGTGGAACCTGGTGAAACAAGGAGCTTACTAAACTTAGAGCAAGAACTCGAAAACTTTTTAACAGTTCGAAAAGGACAGGAGAGTGGAAAGAATATTACTTACAACAATCAGATCAGGAAGACAATAAGGGAGGCCTGGATGAAATTCTGTGGTGAGATGGAAACTACCTCAAAAACGGCTCGACTCCAGAAAATCCTTGCCAAAGGTCCTATTCATACCATTGGCAATATTTTAAAACTCTTTCATGGAAACTGGTAGCGAGACCCTATAGATCCTACTGCAGGCACATCTACCAGATTCTTTAGAGATAGAAACGAAACTATCCGTCAGATCTCCATCTTCCCTAGATCGTGCGAGAAACGAAGATTGGAGTGCTGCCAAAATGGTAATAACCCTGTGCAAATTGAACTAGGCTATCAACTCTGTCGAGCCATACACAGCTTCTGTACCAGATGGTATAATTCCAGCGCATCTGCAGCAGGAGCAAATATATTTATCTCCAATACTTTGTAAACTCTTCAGAGCATCACTGACAACTGGTTACACTCCAAGTGTTTGAAAAAGAATCCGAATTGTCTTTATTCCCAAACCAGGCAAAGTCAATGTCCAATAACTCAGTTGTCTTTCATGTTGAAGACTATGGAGAAACTTATTGATAGGATGTTCGGAAAAACTTTCTCATTGTAAGGCCACTACACTATAACCAACATGTCTATCAATCAGGAAAATCCTGTGAAACAGCCTTACATCAACTGGTGTCGAAAATTGAGGCTACACTAGAAAATCAAGAAATAGCTCTCGGAGCATTTCTTGATATAGAAAGAGCGTTTGATCACACCTCCTTCGATTCCATAATAGCTGCTATTACAAGGCGTGGAGCAGAACAGCAACAACAACCTTATTTGTAGACTCCATGGATTTATCGATAATGAAGGGATGCCCACAGGGAGGAGTCTTATCACCTTTGCTGTGGGACCTCGTCATAGACGATCTCCTGGAGAAACTGAACAGGAAGGGTATATACACAAAGGGGTATGCAGATATAGGGAAATAAACTAATGTTTTATCGGAGCTGATGCAACAGGCTCTGGAAACGGCGGAGATGAGGCGTAGGAGGGAATATCTTTATAGCTGCGTACACATGACTAGAAAGTCAAGAAAACATTGTATTCTGTGTAAAATTTTAATTAGAAAAATTGCAAAGCGCTCTCGGCTGTTAAGCCCTCATAAGAGCGATACCTGCAAGTAAGTAATAAAAGTTGTAATTATACAGGGTGCGCCAATTATTTCCACTCGATATCTAGCACCGAAAC
>CAJUYI010000458.1:59954-77672 GCA_910591695.1 Galerucella pusilla
AGGCTGAGGTGGTACCGGCGAAAGGACGGCTCCGAAGGGAAGAAAAATACCATCAGTCCGAGTCTTGCGCAGTATTTCTAACAAACTCCTATGCTTATATTCGCCGAGAAAAGGTGGGAATACAATTCGGCTATGCTCGATATAATAGAACTGAAAGAATTAAATAGGTCAATATTATTTAATAATATTAGTACTGAGAGCTCTGTATCCACCACTTACGCTTTAGTATTTTGTGGTGAATACTATGATAGAAAATATATCTTTTTATAGATACTTAGATATCTTTTTTCTAGACTTTGTAGTCATGGTGTAAAATGAATGAATAACAATTATTATATAAAAATCTATTTCGCAAAATGACTTTCGCTCACGATCGTATCATCTATTTAATCGATCAATGTGGGTGAACAATATAAATTGGCTATTGATTATTCGTACCTCAATAAGTACCTACCTATAACATCTGAACGATAAAGTTCATTTCATACAGGGACGAATTAAGATTTAATTACATATATCTAGTATGATATTTTAAATATTCCTATTTATTTTTTTAAAAAATATCACGACTTTATGAGATGGCCCTAATCTATAACAGACTATAGTGTATTTTTATCATATTGATAGCTGAAGAGCTCATTATAAATTCGAAAAACGTGTCTGAAACACTTCAAGGTGATTCAAAGAATTAAACATGGTCTCTATGGTCTCTTGCCTGAAATCGTGTTATAAATATGATAAATATACATTATAGTCTGTTGAAAAAAACGAAGATTAGGTCCATCTCATAATTTAATACTTTATTATGTAGCTTTCACATAAAGTAGTGTTATTTTGTAAAAATATAAAGTGTAATATTTGAAATATACTAGAAATATGTAATTAAATGTTAATTCGTCCCTGTATAAAATGTAATTTCTCGTTCAGATGATATAGGTACTTATTGAGGTACGAATCAGAGGTACGATAGCCAATTTATATTGTTCACCCACATTGATCGATTAAATAGATGATACGGAAGAGAGCGGAAACCATTTTGCGAAATAGGTTTTTATAAAATTTTTATTCAATATTTTATACTTTGATTACAAAGTCTAGAAAAAAGATATCTCATTTTCTATCATAGTATTCACCCCTAAATACTAAAGCGTAAGTGGTTGATACAGAGGTGTCAGTATTAATAAATAATTTTGACCTATTTCAGTGTTTCATGTCCATTAAGCACCTTCTAAACAGGCAATATTTTTAGTGCAACATGTAGCTGCAATATTGGCAACTATAGCCCAGCCAGCATGACAACATTTCAATTGTAGCATATAGCTTTGCCATATAATATATCTCGGCAATATTGTTTGCAACTCTATGGCCCATCAATGGAAATAATTTGTTCGTAGACGGGCTACACAATCGTGCAAGGATGGCTGCCATTTCACTCGTTTACCGCCAGAATTACCGGTTTTCTTCTTTTCTACCTCATTCTTTGCAAGAATTCTCAAGTTTCTGAATTTTTTGTAGGCCTTATCACTTGATATGCCAAATTCTTCGGCGATAACTGCCCATCTATCTTTTTTAGCATTTCTGTCTTTATAAATTCCGGTTTTCACATTCTATAACTCAGGATTTAAATGTGTTTCATTAATAATCTTTTCATTTGACCAAGTATTAGTCATTTTATATACTATAACCTCCAACATTTTCATAACACCAACAAACGAACACCAAAACAAAGTAAAAGGGGATGAGCGCAGTTTTTGCATGGTTCACCCTTGGGCATTTCCTCCTACACCATGTCTCCACCGTTTCCTGAGCCTGCACAATTTCCGCAGTACAAGTATTGCCAGATCATCTGCATACCCCTGGGTGTATATCATCTTCCTGTTCAGTTCCCCCAGGAGATCGTCTATGACGAGGTCCCACAGCAAAGGTGATAGACTCCCTGTGGGCATCACTTCATTATCGATAACTCCATGGAGTCTCCAAATAAGGTTGTTGCTGTTCTGTCGAGAAGCATGTTTTTCATCCACCGACATGTAGTGTCGTCTACTCCACGCCTTGTAATAGCATGTATCATGGAATCGAAGGAGGTGTGGTCATATCAAGAAATGCTGCGAGAGCTATTTCTTGATTTTCTAGTGTAGGAAAGGTGTAGAAAGGAAGTAATATTTTAGTTGAAAGCTGGTCAACGTTTTTAATTTCAATTTAAATTAATCTAAGTTTTAAATTCTGCTTGCATGAATCTACCTTAAGCTTATGTTGATAAAGTATTGAACAAATGGTATTTCTTCAAGTTCCATCACACGACATGATCTTAGAAAAAGATCTGAGAAGAAATTATATTATAAAGTAGATTGCTGAACTTGAAGTATTCTATCTCCACATCTTCTGAATTCTATGGACAGTGTTGTTTATCGTTTAATAAACGAACTACATGTTATGTTAACCACGTTGTTTGTTATCATTTGCCATTAATGAAATAGCGTAGATAACTACGTTTATCAACAGTAATTTTTGAAATTATTTTGTTTCATTTTACTTTTCATCTACAGCAGGTGTTTAGACATTGAGTTGTTTATACGAAATCGCTAATAATAGTACCTGTAGGTTTCCCTTCAAGTTATATAAGTATTACATCTGAGAATGATCTGAGACAAATTCATTAATAGTTGTTTACCGAGTAGAAAAAGCATAACATTCCTGGACGACTGTGAAGATTGCGTCTTGACTTAGTAACTTAGAGTCCAGGAATGTGGCTTTTCCTGCGAGGTAATTTAGAGGTAAATTAGACAAATATTAATTAATTTTGAAAAAATCGTGAATCTTGTTATTCACAAATTGATGGTGCTTTGAAATTCGTCATAATATTACTTGGATGACTGTGGAAATATATTGAGGTTGAATTGTCACACTTAACGCATATAAATTCAATTGCTGTTGTTCTCCAAAGTGAAATGATAGGTGTTGATGAATTTCCCATTTCTGGCATTCCTCCAGAGATACTGCTTCATTAGAATTATTGTCAAATAAATCAAGAGAAAAGTACGAAAGTAGCATATGTACCTAAGGAAAGATTATTTCCTTACAGTAAAAAAATCTTGACTTTTTCTTTTTGCGGAAAAGTTTATTTTTTATCGATTATTTCCCTGTCAAAAAGTTTTTCGATTTTTCTTCAAAAAGATTTTGATTCAACTCGTTTTAAATTGTAACATTGATGGGCAAAGAACATCAAGTCCATTCAGAAGCTTCCAGAAGAGCATAATTCTGCACTGGAGAAACCATTAATATCGCACAAATACATCAATAGTGACATCCCCACATCTAACCACAAACTAAAATTCTAAATGATAAAAAACCTGATAGTCCAGTAAACGAATTTGTCAACATGGGCAACTGGTCCAGCGAGAGCAATTTTTTTAATTTGCAGGTTATGATAGGCACATTAAATTCCCGAAATTTCAGGTACCTGACCATTGAGGACGGGTGGGAAAATGACTGAAATTCCAGAAAATCCGTTTTCCCGCGATATCTGCCGAGATTTGACCACTGGAGAATTTTTGTTCAGACGAAAAATAGAGAGCAGTTACTTACCCACAAAAATGATCCTTAGCATTTTTTCGAAAAATTAGATAGTTTTCGAGATAAATGGCACGGACGCCGACCCAAAATTGAGCTCCAGGCCGGCTTATAGAGAGCACGCTCTGAGGGCTTGACGTCCCCAAGTAAATTACTAATTTTTTTAATAACTCGCGTGAAAATCAAATATTTGTTTATGAATTGAAGTGCGGGTGAAAGAAGGGATCTGTAGCTACTAAGGCGTGTTTAAATCCACTCAATTCGTGCTCCTGGAAAACCCGGCCAAAATTCGTCTTTGCTAGATTTTTTAATGCTTCCATGGATTTATTCATATTATTTTTATTAAAAGTTATTTCAGTCAATCCTATTGAATGATGGTTCTTTGGGGGGTACTTTATTTATTCCGAAACAATGCTACCAATAATTCGCCCGTATTTTTTTGAATAATGTGTTTTCCAAGAGGCGATTTTTGTGGATTTCTGGAGTTTTCCCGAGCGCTCTGGTTTATCGGGAATTTCTCGATGATTAACTGTTAGTATGTTAGCAAGACCAGGAAAGACAACCACCATTTGTTCCTGGAGAAGGTATCGTCTGTGGAAGTTCATCGCTTGTGTAGGAAGAGGTATTCGGTAATGAAGAATGGGAAGTTGGAGATCGGTGGCCAACGCTTTATAAAGGACCCGACAAGACGGTATGACCACTTACTCAGCCCTAAAAGGAAAAAGAGGAGAGAGAACTGCCCACAATTCAATTTCGAGGCCAATTGTTTTTTCTGTGGACTACCAGCTTCCATAGAACACAAGAAGAAAATGAGAGGTCGATGCGAACGATTCTGTCTTGTTCGTAATCCAAATTTACAGGAAGAACTTACGGATGCAATCAAGATGCACATTGACATAGACGGGTTTAAATTGTTGTTGGAGAGGACAACGCTGGTTGATCTGGTAGCTGCCAGTGCAAGATATCATAAGAATTGTCGGGCTAAATTATTTTCGTCATGTACCAAGATTCCTGAAGACGAGAAGCCAGATTATATTGGATACGGTCATGTGTGTATTCAAATGGACAGACTCAATTTTAAAGAAAGCGATAACTTTTTTGACCCAGAGAGTGGGTAAGAGATCGATCATTTTCATGTTTCTTTTCATGGGTTTAATTATTTCGCGGTTGCGAAAATGCAAGGTGGCGCCATTTACCATAGATGCCTGGAGGCCTAAACATAGAAATTGGTGTATTTTCAGGGTCCCTCATCCCAGATTTTTGGGCTAGAAGCGTCAGTTTTTGAGTTTCAGAAAACTGCGAACTTTTCAACCACCATTTTTGCAAAAAATATTGGTGTAACGAAAAAAATCGTAGGGACAACTTTAGTAGGTAAAGAACTGCTCTTCATTTTTTGTCTGAACAAAAATTCTCCAGGGATCGTAGTTCGGGAGATATCGGCGGAAAACGGATTTTCGGGATCTCTAGAGCCATTTTCCGACCCTCCCACAAATTACAGGCACCTGACATTTTGGGGGTTCAATGTACCTATTATTACCTGCAAAGAAAAAAAAATTTTCTTGCTGTACCAGATGCCCATGTTGACGGTATTTTTCGCCTTCATTTACTGGACTATGACGGATTTGTTAAGTTATTTACTCTATTCACAGTTTCCTGTAAATATTTATTTGCAGGAAACTGTGAATGAAGTAAATAATAATACAATTTGTGACTTCCATTCACCCTGGTTTCTCTTGAAAAAACTCTTGAAATGTCAAACAATTAATAGAAGGCAAATCACTTTTCCATCTACTAATTATCGTCCTACATCTTCACACATCTTCATCAATAATTTTTCTTTCGTCTGCTTGCAACGTGTGCGGAATAAATACATGTTTAATATTTATGCTTGGCTTTAGAGACTTCCCTAGTTGAGTCCCTGGATTCGACCTTGATTGTGAAAAAAGTTTACACAGAATTCTTTATCACTTGCCAAACAATTTGAAGTTATATCACGTAGGTATACAAAAAACACAATTGATTGATAAATAATTACTCATTTAATTATTTTGAAGATTTTCATTGCGTAGGTCGATATTTGGGGTTGCTGTTTATAATAAAGTGCTTATTAAATTTGTTTTGCTCAAATCATATGGAACAAACCAGGGTTCGGATGATTTAAATTAAGCGATTTTCAACCTTCAGTGGGCACCTTAATTTTTAATGCATTACAAGGTATCATGGGGTCTCTGCGACCCCAATTTTTATATCATATTTTTTATTGACCTACGTAACTTTTGTAAGAAAAAACATGTTAGACGAGGATGAATATGAAAACAGAAACTTTAGAATTAAGAAACATTTTTGAACTTAAGGTACTTATAATTTTACCAATAAAATTAATGCAAGTCTTTTTATTATGCCCCAGTAATAAAAAAAGGAGAAAATTTTTTTTCTATTTACTTATAAAACTAAATACCCATATTATAAGAAAAACCAAAAATAATTTTAGAAATTTAATTTTACTAATTAAATTATGTTACATAAAAGGCACCTTGGGGTCTTGATGACCCCACACGCATTTCAAATCGCTGCTCACTAATAACTAATTGAAATTGTATTGTGTACTGTAGGCTAGAGGTGGGACATACCCTAACTTGAATTTACATAGAGCCACGCAGAAATAGCTGTTCTAATTTAACAGTTAGCCACAATTATAGGACTGCTGGGGTCTATAGGACCCCACGGTGCCCACTGAAGGTTAAATCAGCTGATTTTTATTGAAAATAGTTCACAATTTTTTTTAAATAAATCGTTATTAAGATTTTGACGTGAACGTTGTATAAAACAAAATAATTATAAATCTTCGACCTTCAAATAAACAATCATGAAATTCCTCAACCGTAACAAATAAGATTATCTTCACAATAAATACATCGTAAATACATATATACAAAATTTCCAATTAATTTAATAATTTGTTTCTCAAGAATTTATTGTTTCCTTTTTACAAATATAGATCTCAATATAAGGCTTGTCAATGTCCCAGGAAGTTGATAAAAATAAGGATATGCGATTAGTAGCAACTTATTTTAAAAAAATGTATAGATTAGATTGCGAAGAAAATAATGATTCATCAAAACATTTGACATATTTTTGTTTTATTTCTTTGTAAAACGGCAACTTCCATAGCCTCATTGCTAACTACTCGGTGTGGTTGGTGTTTTTTTTATCGACAACTGTCTCCTTTCAAAAAATGTTTGCATGAATTCAGTTACATATTTAACTATGTGTGGCAGTTCTTTCAGGATGAGCATCATTAAACTGTCTAGCTGTGGCTCTTGCAGATTTATTTATTGTTTTCGTAGTACCTATTCCTACAATATTCAGTAAAAATTATCAGTAGTAATATCCCTAGGGTCTTGATAATACCGAGATAATTTTGTCATAGAGAAAGCTGAAAGCGTGTTGCTTGGCCGCAGGCCGAGGGCTATTATCTTTGAGCAACACGCTTGAAGGATTCTCTACGACAAAATTTTGAGTATTTATCAAGACCCGAGAAGTATTCGATAAGATAATTTTTTACTTTGTAGCTTTCAAAAAATTGATTGCCAATCTAATGTTTAATAATTTTCAATACAAACTTTATCAATTTTAATCAAATAGTATTCATTTTTATTTAAAACTACAGTTGTGAAAAGTACAATTGGTAAATTAATCGAATCGGTAGATGCAATACCTAATCTCAGTCTCAGTCAGTTTGGCGTTTAATTAATGTTTAATAAAAAGTAAACACCAAACTGAAAACACCACATGTAGGGTATTATCGCTGTAATACAGCGGTGATTGGATGAAATTTGATACATGACTTGAAATTAAGTAATTTGATTGGTTACTATATTCAGTAAAAAATTATCACTAAAATACAAACTAAAATATCTCCAAACAAAGATATTTATAATATGTTTCCAACATATGTCATGAATGACAGTTAATGCATCATCAATCGGTAGCGTGTAGCGTATTTTAATTCTGATTGAAAAAATGGCGACTGATACCACATCGCTCAATCTCATCAGTCAACAAAACACGCGCTCAGCAGGAAATTGAAGATCGCTTCGGTAGCGCTACGTTGTGATGAACGCGACCATTGAAATTATTCCGTAACTCCCAACTGATTGACTTTTTGTAATCCTCTTGTAAAGGAGAAACTAACAATCCAAGAATGTATAGGGTGATCCTTTTCAAAAATTGGGCGTGGTGAACATAGTGTGGGTTAAAGTTACAGCGTCTAGATATGAGCAAAAATACATCCCCTTTTATCTTATTTTTAACTTCATTTTCCCATAAAAGTAACGCCTTCATAATTATATCTGGTGGATAGCTTTTATTGAAACGCTCGGTATACTTCAAACAGTGATCTGTATGCCGCTATTTTCATTTTACCTTAAGTAGATAAATAATTATGTGTCTTATTTTCAGAATTGGTGGTATGGAAGGAATATGACACCTATTACTACCCTACTCTTAACGAAGGGGTTACCATCGGAGAGATATTGAAATATTATTGGCCATTGCTTTTGGTACTACTGATATTGGTGCTCATCACCATACTTGTACCAATTATTGGTTTATTCTTCTGTTGTTGTCGATGTTGCGGAAACTGTGGTGCTAGGACACAACCCTGTGATAAAAGAAGAGATCTGTGCAAAAAAGTTTTTCAAGGTGCTTTGTTGATTGCGTTGGGAACTGCCCTTCTGTAAGTTTTTTTATGACAGATAAACTTTTTTGGTACTATTAGATGTGTTTTTATTTTCCAGATTTTGTGTGGTGTGTGCTTTCGCAAGCAATCAGCAAATTCAAGAAGGTACTAATGAGCTTCCAGTCGCTCTTCGAAACGCCTACAAAGACTCTATTTCTTACCTTGATAGTACCAAAGGTCACGCTAGGAATCTATTGACTGATAATTATAAAGAATTTGCAAGTGTTTTTAAAGAAACTGTAGAAAGTAAGTAAATTTTAATAACCGAATTATTCAGTATTCAAAAGACATTTTCTGTCAACCAAAAATTCTCGAGCTATATATTAATGTACAAAAAAAATCATTCATTAATGGTTTTGATATAGGCAACCAAACTTACAGTAAAATGAACTACTTTTTACTAGAGTACCTCTACCATGGAAAATCTATTTTAGGCGAATAACAATCAATAACCGGTAAATACCAAATGCACTTAGTCGATGTGGTTGTGCGTGTTTGTGGGGCAGAAGGCACGGAAATTACTCCATTTGCCAGAGAATTTTGGAAATTGCTTAGTTACATATTGTTGAGGATGTGGCTAATATTTAGCAGAAGGTCATAATTTAATTTCACAAGCATTTCAATTAAACATTTGGATCTCGCGACATTTTTAGAGCAACCAAAAAAGATGTGATTCAGATCACACACACAGGATATTAATCTTCAACAATAATCTATTTTAGGCGAATAACAATCAATAACCGGTAAATACCAAATGCACTCAGTCGATGTAGTTATTATGGTTATTACTGAGCCCTTAAAGATATCACTTCCTTTGAGACATTTTTAACAGCGGTAATTACTCTGCTCTCGAGCTGTTTGAATACCGCGGTTTTAGTTGTAAATAGGGTGTTCAACAAAAAATAGATTCTTGTTAATGATTGACAGATCATTAATTCTAAGGGAACAAATTACGTTGCATCTTATTTAGTCAAATTTAATAGTCTTGTTTTGTTTTTGTTTGTATACCCATTTGAAAGTTTCTTATAATCCGTCACTAGTATGAGTTGCAGTTGGTCACATATTTTGACACGAAAATAATCATAAGAAAGGGTAGTTATTCAAATTGAATAAAAAAATGAGAAGTTTAGATTAGAGTGACAGTGAATTGTTTGCAATTGCATGTGGTTTCATTTTTGATTAGTTCGAGTGTAAGTTTTATGTCTTTTCTTAATAAAATGTTTCAAATTCAAATCAAAGGGAAACAACAGAGTGATAGATGTCAGATGTCAACATTTTTGCCCTGGCACAAGCTAAAACATCCTAATGAAGGAGAAAGAAGAAGCTGAAACATGGAACAGCAAAGAAAGACTGTCGACAACTTCACATTTAAACTATTGACGTATCTGCATAATAAGTTGCATAATTTTAGGAACTTTTGGTTTTAACTTTTTTCTGTTAATTTAAAGACTAGATAATATACTCAATAATTTTATTTTTGAATATCCCATTTATCACTTATTAATATTAACCAATAAAACGTTGGGTAAAAAATTTGAACTGTCAATTCGTTTTTGTAAATGTTGTTTGTATCCAGGTATTCACCCAAATGTTTGGATGCTAGTAGTGATTCAGGCAGGTTTCATGGTGACATTTCTTGGTTAATAAAGGGCTAAAACCAAGGTCGAAAAAATATTAACCTGCGATTGTGTTCGCCTAAAATCACTTAATCAAATATCTCGATGGTTGATCGCTCTTGTTAGTACACTTGTTGGTTAGAAAAATATTCAAATATAGAACTTTATTTCAACACTTCAACAATCCTATATGTACAGTTTCCAGTAGTTTTGATAAAGATTAAAACTTACCTAGAATTACACTAACTATTATACAGTGCGTCCATAAAGTAACGCATAAATTCATAATTAGCTAAATAAGCAATAAAATTGAAAATTCCCGATACACTTATGTCCGATTTCATCAACCATTTCCTAAAGTTAGGTAATACCTAAATCAGATTTTGGAATGACAAAATAGAAATTACGTTTCACCATGCTCTAAGAAACGCCTAAACATGATAGAAAATACCCAATATTGTCACTCTCAAGTAATTCTTAGCGCGTGGTAAAACGAAAATTTCACTTAGCAATTCCAAAATTGATTTAAATTTACTATTTTTTCAAATTATAATCTAATATACAGGGTGAACTACCTTCGTGTGATAACTTCATCACCATTTTTTCAATGGAACCCCCCTTTTTTCTGTACAAGAGTATAATTAGTATAATTCAATGTTCAAATTAATTTACAAATTGGATAAATATTCGGTATTTATTTTAGAATCTGGATTACATGTGATGCAACAATTAAAAATATGGAGTAACGCTACAGCAATGATGGATCTTTACAATTTTGTTGAAGCTTTACCGAATATAACTGTGCAACTGGGAGAATTGAAAAGGTATACAAATAACCTCAGAGCTATGGCTTCCCAGTTAAATGACGGTAAGTACTAGAATATATCTACAATAATAAGATATTTTCTGTAATCTAGAACAATTAAATTGGTTCAATAGTATTATACAGAGTGAATTTTAAGTATGGAACGCATCAATTATCTCGGAAACGGAGAATGGCAGGTTTTGTTTTATAGACTGTTTTTTAAGTGACCCCATAGGAAATAGTCTAAAAAGAATTCAGTCTAAAAAGGATTCCTGTCGAGTAATCGCAGGAGCCATTCGTTAAACCGAAACCGAACCAACTCGGGTAGGTATATTACTATTTAGTCAAGAAAACATATTTGTATTCTGTGTAAATATAATTTATTAAATCGCAGAGCGCTTTCGGCTGTTAAGCCATCTTCAGTGCTTACCTACAAGTAAGTAAAAAAGTTGGAAAGTATAAAAGAAGTATATAAAAAAATTTTACTTACTCGTCAGGTAATTTGTACAAGAAACTTTGACAACACATTGACGTCATAAATTAAAATAACATTGAACTTAAAAAGATCCCCTGTTAAGGGTTTGTTGAAACTAGATGTTAAACATTATAAAATTTTGTTAAAAATTATTTTAGACAACACGTGTTCGTCTAACGGATGTTGAAGTGACACTCCTTCAATTTTAAAAATTAGCATATGACAAATGACAGTGAACATAGAACTCAATCATTCTAACAGGAGTTTAAAATTGACATTGTAGAAATCTTCTTGAAATGTCCCAAAACAGATATGTAAACTTCCTAAATGAAAATATAAATAAATAATTTGATATTAAGGTCTAATGAGAACCTATCAAGTTATAAAATAATGAAAAAGATTAAGGGTCTAATGAGAACCCATTACTAAATCTAATTCAAAATAGAAAATTCACATATATGTCAAGAGAGATCCAAAAATAACAAATTACTTTAAACAATTAAAATATTAATGCAAATAACAATGAAATAAATTATCTGAGAATAATTCCAAACAACATAATTAAGTAAACATCGTAGTCTAGTAGTCCCCAATAACAAAACACATCTAATAAGGGAAAATAAATTTGATTAAAGTCTAATGAGAACTCAATATTCAAATCTAATTCCAAAAACGAATAAGATTAAGGGTCTAATGAGAACCCTTTCCAAATCAAATTCAAACTAGATAATCAATTAATAATTAATAGTCAAAGGGACCTCCAAATACAATAACCATTCAAACAATGAAGTATGTAAAAACAAATTACAGAAGTTATTAAAAACTATTCAAATCCACAGAAAAATAGTCAATTATATACCAAGTAATATCTCAAAAACTAATGTGAGTGATCTTTAATTAGAAAGATCTGATTTAGAGTCTAATGAGAACCCATAACTCAAATCTACTACTAATAAGAAAAATATTAAGGGTTTAATGAGAACCCATTACTAAATCTAATTCTAAAAACAACTACAACAAAAGTTCAGAAAAATTTAAAATAAACAAATGGAACATATGGTATCAGCTTGATTATGTTATGGATAAATATGAATATCATCATAGAGAGAGGATTAGTATGTAACAAACAAATTAAAGAATCTATTGAAAAAATCTTTAAATATATTTAAATCTAATGGTCAAATTATACTTTAAGAAAATTATTTAAAAAGGAAAAAAAAGGAAAAAAATATCCCAAAAACCAATGTGAGTTGTTTTCAAAGAGAAAGATCTGATTAGAATCTAATGAGGACCCATTACTCAAATCAACTCCTAGCCAGAAAAAGATTAAGGGTTTAATGAGAACCCATTCCTAAATCTAATTCAAAAACAACTATAACAAGAGTCCAGAAATATTTAAAATAAACTATTAATCTTTTAAACGTCTATGTAATGGAATATAAGATCTATTTAATTGTACTTGTTTATTCAAACAAAAACTATTGTCTTGTAATTCTTCACTAATTTGTAAATCCTCAAGAAAATCTAACCTATTAAAATTTTTTGATGTAACCTCTTTTAAAATTGTTGAATTACGATTAGGACTAAAAGTATGCTTATTGAATTTCAAGTGATGACCAAAAGTTGAATTCTCATATTTACTCAAATGTTCACCTATTCGAACTTTTAAAGGTCTACAAGTTCTACCTATATATGAAGCCTCACAATCGTTACATTCAAGTTTATAAATACCACTTTTTGATAATTTATTAATTTTATCCTTTGAATTGACCAAATGTTTACTCAAGTTGTTAGTGCTCTTAAATGAAATTCTGGTATCTGTTAATTTATTATTAATTAATTTTGAAACTTTTTGAGAAATGTTATCATTTAGAAAAGGTAAAGCTACATATCTAAAAGATTTCTCTTCAGAAGGATAAGTCAATTCTTGTTCTCTTTTGTTTTTAATTCTCTGAATTAACCTATTGATGATATTAGGATCATAACCATTGTTACAAGCTATCTGTTTAATAATATTCAATTCATTATTATAGTTGGAATGTGAAAGTGGGACATTAAGAAGTCTATGAATGTAACAATAAAAAGCTGCCATTTTATGTTGATGGGGGTGATTTGAAAATGAAGGTATTACATGGTCAGTTTGTGTAGGTTTCCTGTATATGCTAAATTCTAATTTGTCTGATTTGTGGATAGTGAGGTCTAAGAAATTTAATTTATTTTCAGATTCAACTTCTAAAGTAAAAGTAATATTATTAATATTATTATATTAATAATTATATTAATATTATTAATTATATTAATTATATTAATTATATTAATTATATTAATATATTAATTATATTAATATTACTATTTCCCAATAAATCTAAATACTCCAGACCATTTAAGATTCCCTCAATGAAAAAGAGACCTTTTATTTTGTCGCTTATTAATCCAGCCCTTACATTCAATTTTTGTGGATATTGGGTGTGGTATTCACGCATCCAACGAGGATCTACAACTAAGCCGATTTACGTCTCCATTGATAAAGAAAGTGTTCTTATCGCCATACCTAACATTACTTAAACATTTAGATCGTTTTGACTGTAACATTTTTCCATCATTATGTCTTCACGTATATCGTCTTCCGATAACTCTTAAACTAATCTTATTTTGTATGGATTGAATTTTCATTACGGATGCTTGCCAAATATCAAGTTCTCTGGATATTTGTCTAGTACTCAAGTGTGGATCGTCTTCTAACAGGACACAGAGATCTAAAGATTTGTTTTCAGTTGATGCAGTTTTCTGCGCCCTGATTTAAATAAGTCTTTCACTGAACCAGTTTCGTTTAACTTTTTTACTAGTAGACTTCGGTTAGGATATAAATTATTATAGTATATTACGTAACAAGAGTTGTAAATAACCCATTACGCACCAAGTGAAAAATTTCAGGAGTGCGTAATGGGATTACAATTCGTGTGAAGTACTATACTTTTTCTACGTTATTTTCTACTATGAAATAACGCGACTTTTTTTTTGAGAAACTGTTTAATGTCTTGCCGATATTGAGGGGCATTACTTTTTCAATCTAAAATGTATTTCACTAATGCTCTAAAATCTTTTATAGTTTTCAACTGACTTAATGTATGTAAATAGACCAAATAAAGTAGTACGTAGATAAAAAGTTGATTGCAATTTGATTAAACAAAGAAATTTAAGTTTTCTTATCAAAACGTGTATGTTATGGGATCTCATTACGTGCAATTACTAGGAAGGTCGACAGTTCGATTTTTGACGTTTACGGACATGGGGGTAGAAAAAAAAGATACATACTTACAACTCTCTCTCTCTCTCTGTATAGACGATAGAAAAATGCAAACGTTTTTTGGACTATAAATTTGACCAAAGAAAGTTATTTGGTTTACCAATTCTTCATATTGTTTGTGAAAAATTACATAAATTAACCTTAAATCTGAAGAAGTATCTTCTTTAAAGTATATAATTGAGATGAATCCCTACACCTACGGGTATATGGGATATCTTTTATATATACAGTGTGTCTGAAAAAGTTTTATACAAATAGATAGAATTATTCTTATATTTCACAAAAAAAAGTTCTGTTTGATTTTTAGATCCGTCATCAAGTACTATATTTTTAAAATATTACCTGATATAATGTGATTGCTGAAAGTTTTATTCAGTTTTTAACTAATAATTGCAGACATTACCTGTAATTTTTTCCTGAAAAATATAATGTTCTCCATTTAGTCATCTATTATGGGTTAAAATATAGTAATGTTACCATATGATAAAAGAAACATCCTGTATTTAGTTATTATAATTATATTATTATTATTTCAGCAATGAGGAAAGTAAAGCGCGATCTACTTAATCTATTGAACACCTGCAGCTTGGAATCTTGCGTTACAATTCAAAAAAAAATTTCAAATCTTCAAACCAATATAGATTTTAACAGGGTAAGCTATTTATTTATATAGGAACATTCATTTTATAATGTCCTTGTATAAAACTTTGTTGTGAAACATTGATATATTTTATTAGTGAAACAACTTACTATGACCAGTGTTGAAGATCTTCTCACCAGTGTAGACTACTTCTAAATATTATAAATTTCTTTTTTTCCTTCTGAATCAACATAGACTACTATTTTTTCAACTTTTGACAAGCTTATTTTTAGATTCTGACAGTAGCCCAGTCGGATTAGCTCAAAAAGGAGCAAACCCAGCAAAAAGTTAACGTAGTAATTTTTCTTCGGAATTTGTTGGGGTGGTCACAGGCAGACTAATTTTTTTTTGCTTGGTACTCGATCAGTTGCGTCATCCGCCATCTTGAATTTAATATCGCACCTACCAAAAAGTTAATAGCAACCAAAATAACCAAAAATAACCAAAATAACAATGTTTTATGTACAATTGACAATAAACTAGTTGTTAATCAAACAAAAAAATCGGAAAATATCGATTCTAGGAAAAAAATTCATGAGAATCAAAATTGTAGGAAATTCAATTCTAAGTATCTTTTCTACTCACCATTTTTGTGTAAAATTAATAATAAACGAGTTATTCAATAAACAAAAATTGACTCAAGATGGCGGATGGCACAATTGATCGAATACCACCCAAAACAAAATCTAGACTGTCAGTGACCCCTAACTAATTCCGAAGGAAAATTGCTACTTGAAAAACTCATTGCTCTATCTTAACACATCTCTCTTTTATAATAAAGTCTTATCCTGTATAAAATCCTTTATTTCGAACAGACATTTGTATGGAAAGTTGGAAATTTATAAAAGTAGTTTCCATCTTATATCCCAACTTTATTAATATTTCTTGTGCTTCGTATAAATCTTGGAAATGTGTCTTTAATTTACACTCTATGTAGATAGACTAGCACGATTTTTATTCACTAACTAAAATTTGTGTTCAAACTACGAGGTGTTGAATATTTTAAAATAAAAGTTGGAAAAACAATAAATTTTCCCACGTTTTGCATTCTATTTGTACACCGCTTGGAAGCGGGCCAACTATGCCACATGCATATTCTCATTGTGTATTCAGTCAATTTACGTATTTTGAAATGAAAAGTTTATTTCATAAATTTCATTATTTGACATCCAAGCAGCTTATCATAACCTAATTGTTTGTAAATATATTAGTAATTGAATTTACTGTGTAGACTGTAGACCATTACCTTGTGGAATTACTCATATTACAAATATCAAAATAGTTTAGAATTTTCATATATACAGTGTGTCCCAAAAGTTTTATACAAATGGAGAAAAAGTTTATCTTACATTTCACAAAAAAAAATATTCTTGATAAAAAGCTCTGCATGACTTGTAGATCCATAATCAAGTACAAAATTTTTAAAACATTGGCTGGAATACAGGGAAAATCAAAATTATGATTTGGAGTGATTGTAAAATACGTTCAAACTGTAGTGTAGTATTGTTATTAAGTATCAAAAAATTATGCACACTTGTAGATTAGTGATTTTCCCAGATAAAAATTACAAGATTATTGTAATAAACACGTCAGCAATTGTTAGATTAATGCGCAGTACGAAACATCGTAAGATCCCGTTCATAATAAGCGCCTGATGTTGTTTTACTCATCCTTATTACGTTCTGGATAGAGTGCTTTGGAATATCTAATAACTGTCAACAAATGTCAAATGTTACATAAATGTTTGTGTTTGCAATAATTAGAAATTCCAGTAAAATTGAGAATTAAAGATAAAATTGAAATTGTTCTCATTGTTGGAGAAAATTATAAATTTAATTTTAATTTAATAATAATTTAGGTTAATATACATAATAAAGGAATAAATTGCCACTTATTGAGCATCTAATCTTATACACAATTTATTGAACTTATTACAAATATTTAAATTTTTCTTAAAAATTTGAAGATTTATTATATCTGGATGGTTAAAACTATCATGTAGGTACTGTAAATTTCAAACACCCTGTGGAGTAAACGGAATACTGAAAATTTTTCTTTGCAAATGATTAGGAAAACATTAATTTCCGATATTTTGTTTTTTGATTTATTCCAATACATTTCTCGGGGATAATATCCCTAGTGCATTTAATTTTTCCGGAAAAATGAGTTTCGCGAGAGTGGAAAAATCCTCGTCCTCGACTCGGATTTTTAAAACCGCTCTCGCTCATGCTATTTGTTAAAACAGATTACTTAGAAACGAGTGTTCCAATTTTTCCACAAGAAAAATCAGATGCACGAGCGATATTTGGTAAGATTATTTCCTGAGTTAAATAAACATTCTATTTTAATAAATTTTTTCAAATTAAAATGATAAGAACAATAATTAATAAGAACAATATAACTTTCAAGCTATGAAAGTTATACTTACTCTATTTCTTAATGTTTGACAGCACAGTAGCCTCATTAAATATTCAAATAGAAATGTATCTTTTACAGAGTGATCCTAAGAATTTTACTAGTAAATACTAAAATTCTAATGCAAAACAAGTAGGTGTCTGTATTGG
>CAJUYI010000458.1:91991-121005 GCA_910591695.1 Galerucella pusilla
CCTAAATTTCGCACAAATTTGTTCAAGTACTTTTTATTCTATTTTTCCAAATAAAGGGTGGGGGAAAGTGGGAAAGTGTCTGTGGATAAATACCTATAACTTTGGTTTGAATCAACCGATTCTAACGAAATTAGTGTCAATAGAAAGATTGTAAATGAATTAATTACATCTACTATGAAACAATGGCATTTAGTTTCAATTGTCTTAGGTAGAGGGTAGGTGTAGGTACTTTCGAATGAAAAATATTAAAATTTGTTTTCCTTAAGAATGTTTAATGGAAACACCTAATTATTGTGAATTATAATAGAACTGGATTAAATTCTCAACACAACGGCGCAAACCGCATGTTGATAGCTTTTGTCGAACTCGAGATATAAATAAAAACGCATAAACATAAGTGAGTATAGTATTGACACCCTGTATTATAACTTGAAATTAAATATTATTTGGAAAAATAGAATTAAAAGTACCTACTTGAACAAATTTGTGCGAAATTTAGGCCTTTTTTTAGTTTACTTATTTAACACTGGGTATAATTGGGCATATTTCACAAAAAACTGGTTTTTACCTTTTTCTTTACAGGCTACGCCCCCTAGCGGTGTACCTAGAAACTTGAAATTAATTTCCAGCAATTTCTTTTGTCCACTTTTCCCAAGGAATTTTTTCTCCTAACATTATAACATGAATAGTTTCTTATATTTAGCCGAGAGATCGGCTTATTGGACCACCCGGTACAACAAATTATTGAATAACCACACAGAGAAATTTTACATTCTATAAAAATATAACCTAAAAGAACTTTTTCTTTCTAACTTTGATTTCCGCAAATGTTTTTATTACATTTTTAAGTTAATTTCATCAGTAATTTCATGCTCCATCAACGTAAAAAATTCTTGCTCAATTTGAATTTTGAAAAATTTATTTCTCCACTTGCAACAGTAACACAGCAATACTCTTTAACAACCACTTAGGTTTGGTGCACAATTTTACATTGTTATTAATAATTTTAGAACAGTGCTTGGGCTTTCTTTTTTGTTTTTACAAATAAAAGGGAGCATGCTATTATTATTAATATTTATAATATTTTCTCACATTCTGACAATGAAAATGCCGACCAGGACAAATGAACTGTTACTGAACATGTTAACTTTTCATTAAATAAACAATCTTTCATTTATGTAGATTCCGGAAAAAATATTGTGGAACAGTTATCTGGAGGAAAAGCAAGTGCTATATTGAAGATATTTGATTTTCTTGAAGTATTGCCCGTACTATCGACTAATTTAACAGCTTTAAATAGCATTATGTTAAATCTAACGTCAAGAAGTGATAATTTAACAGAAGGTGAGCTCATTTAATAATAAGAAATCGCTAGGAAATTTTGACATTCCAGACAAAAAAGATTTTTTCACTGCTAAGAAATCACAGGAGAAATCGTTTGGTTCTCAGTTGGAACAACTGATTGATGGAATTGACATTTATGTATTCCATTCAATTATTATGGGACAAATAAAATAATAAAAAAGACAAAGCTTGAAGAATTTCAGAATATTGACCATATATCTTAGAACATAAAGTAGTAAGGAAGGATCCTTACGCCAAGGACAGTTAACCGGGATGGTTATCCAAAATGGCCGCCGTAGAATAGAATATATCAGTGGCGCCGTACCCAATTTTAATTAGGATAAAACTATTTCTATAAAATGGAATTAATATTTTCAATAACTTAAAATTTAGTAGA
Source organism: Galerucella pusilla (assembly GCA_910591695.1). Lineage (NCBI taxonomy): Eukaryota > Metazoa > Arthropoda > Insecta > Coleoptera > Chrysomelidae > Galerucella > Galerucella pusilla. Next base: position 93,733 of record CAJUYI010000458.1, read on the forward strand.
ATAGAAAATATTGTAAGTAACAAGTGTATTATAAAATGATATAAAAGCTAGAAGCTTTCTAAATAATAATGATATGTTGAAAATAAATTTGATATATTTGTTTGTAAACTAAAAAATCAAAATGATACGCCCATAAAATGGTTATCCAAAAGGGCCGACTTTGTCTCTTTTATTTATTATGGGAGATGTAGCACACGCTCCTTCCTTACTACTTTATGTTCTAAGCCATATATACAATTCGTTCTAAGGACAAAAACTAGACTCTATTTCACGTAAGAATAAGCCACTTGAAGTTGCAGTCGTATGCGCAAACTTGTTCTTAAAATTGACATTCGACTTCAAATCAGTAGCGTAACGTTTTATAGCATGTATTTATCGTATGTATAGTTCAAATAAAACATATTGGCAATAATTTGAAGCTTTTCAAAATAGTTTCACACACAATAGACACGCAAATGGCATGAAACTGCCGTTACGACATAGATAAACAAGACCAATTTTGATTTCTGCGCAAGATAGTGGCTTCTACTTATTTGAAACTGAGTCTACAATTTCAGTAAACGTGCTGCAGAACTCGGTATGTGCAGGCCAAAAAGGGTACCAAAGTTAGCTTGACTTTATTGGTCGCGTTCATACCAACAAAGTTGTTCAGGTAGCGATTTTTAGAGTGATCCATCAGTTCGTAATTCTGCTGAACGTGCTAATAAAACCATCGTCATAATCTGTCAAAGGTCAATGAATACAACAACAACTCAATTATATTTGATATTTACGACAATTAAGAAATAGGTATTACTTCTTACCATTAAAAAATGGGATTTAATTAGAATAAATTGAACTCCCCACTTTGGAGCATACTATGAAGAGTTGAATTTCCTGACAAACTATATACAATTTTTTAATGAAATAATAAGTCACCTCCTGCTGTTCACTCATTTTCACTAAAATACAAACTAAAATATCTCCAAACAAAGATAACATGTTTCCAGCATATGTCATAAATGACAGTTAATGCATCATCAATCGGTAGCGTGTAGCGTATTTTAATTATTATTGAAAAAATGGCGACTGATACCACATCGCTCAAACTGATCAGTTAACAAAACACGCGTTCAGCAGGAAATTGATGATCGCTTCGGTAGCGCTACCATAGATTAGGGGAGCGCTACGTTGTAATGAACGCGACCAATTTTTTGAAACGACTTCGATTGGTATGTATTTGAAAGACCAAAGTGGGGTACCAAAGCGGGCCGGAATCGTCTAATATCATGTTAATAATATAATTGATCTTCGACTTAAAAGTGTTATTTAATTTTATAATTTTCTAGTAAATTTCAACGTTAATATAAAGATATTTATTTTATTAGGAGTGGAAACAATTAAAACAGATATAGCCGAAACATTATCAAGCTGTCCTGTTAGTTTTTCTAGTCAGTGTGATGGAATTGATAAGGCTATTTCCAGTTTGACAATAAATGTAAATTTCACGAATGTAAGTATGAAAATCACGAAATATAATTACAAATATCCATTAATCAATATTTGTGTTATATGGTATTGTGCGTAACGAGAACTATTTGGCGCGTAGCAAAGGGTCGCCGGCGAAAAAAGATCGCATACAATGGGCATCTTCAGTATTTTTTTTATTGGTTTAAATTAAAGTATTTTTTTATTTTTTTTTTGAGCTTGATTTCTATCCTAAAAAAATTATCAAAAGTACGGAAAGCAGCGCGCGGTTTGAACGTGACGTCACTCCTCCATCCTTCGTAACGTCAAAGAGCCTACGCCCTCGAAAACGACAGACCGTTATTTCCATAGGAATTGTAAAGTTTGCTTCCCTGGTATTTGATTTTGACATCTCATGTAACCTCGAATTTGATATTGATATTCTCTTTCATTTTGGATTATTTGTTTTTGTTAAAATAACAATATAAATTGCCCAACCAAAATATTCATTTACGTTCTTCGATATGAAAACAGGCGAAAGCCATGATTCAAAAAAGCAAAAGCTCGAAAGAAGTTGACCAAAACGAGGAACATTTGCTTCTTCGTTGGATATTTTGGCCTCGGCCGTAGCCGTAGCAACAATTGGCCAGCCATTCTGACAAATACTGCCAACATAACCCCAAGGTCAAACGCGTGTTCAAATAAGCCTAATATAATAGTTTGATATGCATATATTTACCCAATTTGTGTTTGAAAGTGTAAAATTTAAAGTTTAATTATAATAATAATAAATTCTTATATTGACCACGAATGAAACAAAAATTACATAGTTAAATATTTGCGTCACAATGAAGGGTTCAGAGGCACCTAATAACAGCACGAGCTTTTTATGTGATTTTACTCTTCCAAAGAAACAAGAACACAAATACATGTGAACTTTTTTGGAATTATGGTTCGGATCCTGCTTCTGAGTGAACTGCAAATATATCCTGATGCTGAAAACGCTCTATCGGCTTCTACGCTAGTAGGCTAAACCGTCAAGATATAGTGACAGCCTCTGAATCGGACTTATATTCCAGTAAATAAAGGAAAAAAGTTAACATTAATTACGCCCTATTTTCATCTTCCGGTTGGAAAATGCATTTGGTACCTCATTTAACATGAGACAAAGTTCTGCATGAAAACGCGTGCGAGGGCGGAGAAAATGGCCCCAACCATCAATTACAAATTTATACATGTTCCGATCGGTCTCTATGATACATCATTTGAAAGCTAAGAATGTCTACCTTTCGATTGTGCAATTACTTTTTTTGACGAAGTCGTCCATTTTTCAATAAAATTAGAAAACGCGGGCTCAAGGAAAAAACGCACTTTTTTTTGATGTTTTTTTTCTCCCTGCTCTTTATTTCTAACATTTTAACACCTTAACTAGTGTAACGGGGGAATTCTCACCTTTCCATCGATGTATATAAGTCATACCTTTGATACCCCGGGGAAAAAACAATATATCTAAATGCTTACGCTATAATTTATTACTTTCATTCCTCCGTAGTTCGCCGCGCGTATGCTCTACGTGGCGCTCGTGTCGTCTGCTCATCTATTTGTGGTTCGTGTGAGTCACGCCAGTGTTCGAATTATAAAGACAGCGATAATATGTTATCCCAAGAGGTAGAATTAGAGGAAACTGTAGACTCAGAAGAAGTTGTTGACGGGGTAGAGCTAGAGGGAGCTCTAGACCCAGAAGAAGTTCTTGACCAAGAATCAGATGATGACTGGTGACGAACAGATTTATGTCATAATTGCAATGTATTTTTATATACTTTTTTCATCAATTCACGGACAATTAACCCGCGAATCTCTTGTACTTTTGTTAAAAATTTTCTATGTAATATTTTAGTCTATAATGTATTATTCTTTTATCATTATATTGGGTTCTCCCGTTGATAAATAAATAAATAAATAAAAAAAAATATATTTTTCTATAATAAACGAAACATGGAGAACGTTTATAACTCGTTATTCCAAAAACCTCAATCAGTCTGGTTGCAAAAATTTGCGGAGAATCTGCAAGAAATTGTTGCTGAGTATTATAGGTGAATATTCTTCACTCTTGAGGTATTTTCAGTTTTCCTTACCAAAAGCCTAATGAACTTCAGTTTTTTGCCACATGTGCAAAGCTGATTGTTGCTAGATTCAGGTCCACTGGTGAGGTCCATCTCGCTAGAATTAATCTTATAGCCCGTTTTCCTAATAAGTATATCTTGAGGCCTCATCTGAAAGGAAAACAAGACCCTCGGAAACATAAATATCCATCAAAAGTGTCTGGTTACAGGGTTTCTCATTTATGGCACCGAGGATTTTCCCAATCTGTAAAATGTGGTGGCGCCATCTACAATTGGTATCCACAATCCAAAACATTGAAAATAATGGATTTCCAACACCCCCAGCTCAAATTTTGTACAAAACTTGCATATTTCACAAGTCTCAAAATTTCTGGTATTTCAACCCGATTTTTTTGCAGAAAATATTAGTGTTGCGAAAAAAATCACGAGGACCATTTTTGTAGAAAATGACCTGAACTTCAATTTCTATCTGAACTGAAAATCTCTAACTGCCATATTTTAGGAGATATTGGCTGAAAACCTATTTTCCTGGTCTTTTGGGGCCATTTTCTCCACCCTAGCACGCGTTTTCATGCAGAACTTTGTCTCATGTTTAATGATGTACCAAAAATGCAACTTCCAACCGGTAGATGAAAACAGGGCGTCATTAATGTTAACGTTGCCTTTTTTCCTCCTTCATTTACTGGACTATTAATGAACGTCATTTATTTGTTCAAAATTTTCTACTGCTTTTTGTCTGGCTTTTTCCAAAATATTTATTTTTCTTGTTGACCCTGTTTTTCTAATTCTTCTTTTAGCGTTAAAGTAGAATCTGTATCAGTAGCAGATGTTCCAGCTATAGATGTATTTTCGAAGACGTCATCTGCATATTATTATGTTTCATCGTTTTGAACTACGACTCTTTCTATTATTTTTTTTATTTCTTGGCGTATTACAGCTTTCCTTGGCATGAAGAATGTTTAAGTACGATCTGTACGTTTGTCTTCTTCGTCGTTCTTTTTCGGATTTTGCAAATACATGAAATTTCCTGTTAAATCACTGCGGCGTTATTGAATACGTTCATGTATAGTCTGTGACAACTAGCTACTCGGCACGTTATGCTCGGCACCGAGTTTTGTTGTTGCAATTTATCCAAAATAAATCCTATTGTTGTGTCCGCACTTATAAGCGTTGACTCTCGCTTACTAAGTGCCTCAACTCCTAATTTAAAAGGCTGCAGCTTAGCAATGCGATCTATAATTATTATGAACCCTTATTATTGCTGAGTTTCAAATTTGTTGGATCCAGCAGATTAATAAAAGCAGCGGGTGCCCGCGAAAATGTTTCTTTCTGTACTTATATTTTTTGTAGAAACTTTATGTTGTCTGTAATAAGCAATTATAAAAACTGAATGGGGTTACATTGCTTCCCGAGAACCAAATTGGTAATAGATAGGTAATCTGAAAATCTTGGGAACCAAATTACAAATGAAAATTGGGTATACCTAAAATGTTGGGAGCTAAATTATACATTTTTTTTCACCCTTCTTAAACCAAATTACATGTACCCATTGAATCGACTATGTCTTTTTTAGTTACCCAATGTTACGCAAGTAATATATCAGATTAATAGTTTAGATATAGATGATATTACGAGTGCTGCAAAAAATGGACAAAAGATGCTGGAAGACTTAGAAAATAAGATTAATAATACTCTGACTGACATTATTCAGCAAACGTCCGATAAAATAGATGGGGCAGGTAAGGAGAACACGAAAAGTGTATTTACTTAATCAGGGCTATTCTCTAAGTAAAGTGGTTATCGCAGTTGTTAATCATAGCAATTCTGCTAACAACTCTCGATAATGACCTTAGTAACCACTTGCGAAATTTTAGTATTCTCTAATACACAGTTGGCAACTGTTATTATGATAACAACAACCAAGACCCATACGTGAAAATGGACGTGACAGCGCCGCAAAATGGTTCTAATGTGCGGAAAATAGCGTTTTCCGCAAATCGCTAGGAAATTTTGACATTCCTGTCAAAATTTCTTGAAGAAAAAGTAGGACTTCCTTACTGTGAGGAAATGTCATTTCCTTACTGTAAGGAAATGATATTTCCGTACAGTTGTTAGTGTTCTACATAAATGATTGAAAACACATTGCTTATAAGGAATTAATTTATATTTTGAAAACATCAAGTCATTGCTGAATACATTTTTAAGATCAATTTGTTATATTTACAGTAATTTGACAGTTAGTACAATTATTGAACATTGGAGGAACACTCTTAGAACTATGAGAAACATTTTGGACAACATGCAGGGTGGTAGGGTTATTTTGTTGAATATTTTGTACTGTGAAAATTTTATTTGCCACCTCAACCTTATTGTTAAGCGATTCTTCGATATATCCTTCAGCAACGTTTGATGACTTCCATCCGCCATGCCTCTTTAAACTAGTTATGTCGGCACCAGAGTCAACCAATATTGTTGCAGAAGACCGACGAAAGCAGTGACCAGTATATTCTGTCGGATTTACCAAGTTCAAATAAGTAGCAACTATTTTGGGTATTTTTCTAAATTGATGAATTTCTACCACTTGTCTACAACCCTTTCCGCTTTGATATTTAAAGAAAAATCGGTCACTGTTCATATTTTCTGGTCTTAACGAAACATACTTTCGATAAACATTCAAGTAGATCTGATTAATTACAAATGATCTTGGTTTGTTGGTTTTCGAATCAGGTACGCTGATTAAAAGCTTAGATTCTAAGTCTTCTATATCGTGTACAGTCATTCGGACTAACTCATCCATTCTACAGGCCACAGAAATACCAAATATTACAGCCACCTAAAAAATAAATAAAGCTATAATCTCAATAGAAATTAAAACCTTGTAAATTACCTTAATCATTAAATTTTCTTTATCTGGAGCTTCCTGGATAAATTTTTCAATTTATTCCTTCGATAAAAATCTTAGATTTGTTTGCCCTATAACCTTGAGCTTGCCGTTTCAATAAAGAACGAAGTTTTGAGTATGTAGATATATCTACATTGTGTTTAAGTGCCAGGGTTGACTTCAGCATTGAATAATTGGCCCATAATGTTGAAGATTTCATCTTTAAACAAAGGTCTAGGAAGTATGGCATTACAACATTTTCTGAGAAAGAACTCGTATTTTTACTCATGCGATAATCCATAAAACGTCTGTATGCATTTTCGTACTTTTCTCTTGATTTCTTTGGCAATAATTCTAATGAAGCAGTATTCACTGCCTCAACCAGCTCTAGAGGAGTCCCAGGAATGGAGATTTCATCATCACTTATCATTTTACTTTCGAGAACACCAGCAATTAAATTTATAAGCGTCAAGTTTGACAATTCAACCTCAATACGTTTCCATAGTAACCCAAGTAATTTTATTAGGAATTTCAAAGCACCATTTATTTGGGAATTTTTTTTTAAATCAATCAATATCTGTCGAAGTTTAAACGATTTGCGGAAAAATAGTATGTTTACCTCGTAGGAAAAGCCACATTCCTGGACTCTGTGTTTCTAAGTCTCGGCTTGCGCCTCGACTTAGCAATCTTCACAGTCGTCCAGGAATGTTAAGCTTTTCCTACCCGGTAAACAATGTACTATTCTTTGCTTTGACAGACTAAACAAATATAAACTTCAAATATTTTTGTGGTTGTTTATTTTTTCGGTGAAGCTAAATTGAAATTATGGAAGGAAAGTAAGTAGCTTCATCTTCTGTATCTGGAAACCTTATTTCCCTATAAATGTCACAATTCTACTAACTGATGCTTGGCTTGCTGGAAAATGTAAAGTTTTACCAGCACTAGCTTCTTAGCATCCATGGGCATAAAAATTTAGAGTGAGTAATACTTTTAAATGATTGGGAATATGTGTATTTCGTTGTCCATCAGGTAGAAAGTTATTTAATTCATTTATAAGTTCCAAAGCTATCTCTTTATTCAGTCGAAACAAATTTTAAAATGTAACATCTGACAATTCGAGAGGAATACTAGAATCTCTCAAGTATCTTCTTTCGGTTCTTAAATTTTCTGTAAAAAAGTAACCATATTTAATAAAATCTTGACAAATTTCTAGCAGCACACATATTGAATGAATAAAATATTCAACTGTTCACATAAATAAATAAAAAACATTCCAATAAGTGTCTGACGCCAGTGGTTTTCGTTAACAACACCTCTGGAGCAGTTGCCAGTGAACCACTTCTCATAGCCACTTGTCATTATGCATAGCAACTCTTATAGCTACTTTACTTAAATAGTGAATACCAATTTTGCGCTAAGCAACTGACCTTGAACATAACGAAAATTTACAGTTGCTATCCATAATAACTTTGCTCAGTGAATAGCCCTGAATGTTTCAACTTACTAAGTGCTTAACAAAATGTACAGGTGCATTTATCAGTTGTTTTCCCGTTCTTTTTGCTTCATCATTAACCATTTTTCAAGCAAATTGATTGAGATATGGTTCAAATAATACCCTTCTTGGTGTGCGTCATTGATGTTTAATGTCCTAACACATTACGTAGGAAGAAATGGAAAAAGGTGGGTATGTGATTAATCCTAATGAAAATGTTACAGTAATGATGGATTTAAATATATTACAAACGTTAACCCTAATCTTTGACTTACAAAAATTTGATTGGTTGATGTTTAGATCATAGATTTTACGCACAAGTGCAACCTATCATTCCCATCAATCGGGCATTCAAAATACTATGAAAGTGTTCCTTTCGTAGCAGCAATGTGTCTTACGTCTTTTTCCAATGTCCCACTGACAGTTCTCGTCAGGTCTGTACTTTGTTGTTTACGGTCAATTCTTATTTATGAAAAGTGAATATTAATCTTATTGTTATATTTATTTAAATGATACAAAAATATGCCTAGATACACGGAAAAACATCGCATTTTGGAAGTACCCAAGTATTCTCAGTTAGAAAAAAAAGCTGGTAATTATTAATTTTCATAGCCTTTTCGAATTTGTCTGAATACGATCCTGATGATTTTATTTATCAAATTTAAGGTTAGCTATATTTCAACGACATACCGAAAACCCGCGGATATACGTCACAAGCGATGACGTACACCAAGAAGGCTAGTGAATGTACCATATAATAAAAAAATAAAAAATAGCACGACACGCCTATAAATATGAAGATGTTTCAGTTTTAAACAATCAGAAGATACTGATATTCCTGGGAGGTGAAAAATAATTTAAATTTAAATTATAGGTTTAGAAATCGACAAATACTTAGGCATTATGGAGGATACTATTTCGAACATAACATCAAACGATCTTCATCTGAATAGTACAATTCCTGATGGTTATCAAAATATAATTGATTTCTCTTCATATCTTTATTACGTAGGTCTTACCATGTGCTGTATTTTACTTTTGATAGTAGTTTGTTTGTTACTTGGCTTAGTATTGGGCCTATTTGGAAAAAGACCCGAAAAATTTGCTAACAACTGCTGTACCAAAGAAAGTGGAAGTTCATGTTTAATGAGGTATGTACACGCTCATCGATAATAATAATTATATTCTTTATTGAATGATATCTTGTGTAGGAATAAAAAAAAGTTGGACGTGTCGCGGGACACACGGTACGAACTTTAGTTCCTTTTAAGCAAAAATTATGTAATACATTTGACGTTAGGTATAGATAAACAATTTTCATATTCCTCGCTGGTCGAGTAGTAAGCAAACCAGACTCTCACGCGGTAGACCCGGGTTCGATTCCTTGTGAAGAAGTTTTTTTTTACTTTTAATTTTATTTTTAAATAATTATTCTGTTTGATATTAATAACGACAACAGGTAGACGTTTGAAATATTTAGCAGAATATTCATTATTATATAGATAATGGTACGGTACCCTTCATGAGGAAGTCCGACTGGCAACATCTACTTATAACAGCATCGTATATTTAAAAAGGGAAACCGTAGCATTATACAAATTGTACGTTTACCACAAAATTAGTGGAAACATAAAATTGAATTGTTAAATTTTTAATTTGAAGTTATATTACAGTTTATTGAAATTTTTATTTTCTAGATTTTTTCTTAAGTGGGTCGTAGAAAAAATATGCTGCTCGACTCGTGTTGATTGTAAATATCGCACTTGAACGATTGAGCACTCCGCCTGCGGCGTCGTGCTCAAACTTCGTCCTCGTGCGATATGGCCATCATATCCACACTAGTTGCACAAACTACTATTTCTTTCAAAATATGCCCATTTACATTTTAAAAACAACCTGCCAAATGTCAAATCAATGTATCCATCCATTTTAAAGTTATCGAATTAAAGCATTCAAGTTTTCAAAATTTCAACACCCTGTATTTCGAAAAGTAAATGTGCTAGACCCCTTAATCGCGCAAAAAAAATTATGGAAATAATAGTAAAAATGTATCCGAACAAATTCAAGTAGATTACCAGCACTGCGAATACCAGCTTTGCATAAAATTTTAATATAGCATCGGTGGTTCAGTGATAGAATGCTCGCATTCCACGCGGGCGGCCCGGGTTCGAAACCCGGCCGGAGCATATGAATCGCTGCTTCGTAAACGAGAGAGAGACCAAGGAGAGAACACAAGCACGCAAGCAAGGCACATAACGAAGCAAGGTAACATTACGTAGCGCAACGTAACGCGTAACGGTCAGATCTTTTGCGTCGCGACCCCTGGTCGCTCAAACATAACCTGACGTAAAGAACTAAAGTTCCAAAAAACTTCTTCACGGGGAATCGAACCCGGGTCTACCGCGTGAGAGTCTGGTTTGCTAACTACTCGACCACAGAGGAATATGCAAATTGTTTATCTATAACGTCAGATGTATTACATAATTTTTGCTTAAAAGGAACTAAAGTTCCTACCGTGTGTCCCGCGACACGTTCTACCTTTTTATGTTTTTTGTTAGTGTTACTGGGGGAAATTTTTGTGAAAAGTGTAATTTGGTGTACAGAATTTAAGTAGCCGTCAACCCCTCGTTTATGTTTCAGGACTTTAATATTTCAAATTTGTTTTCGTATGTTTTAGTGCGGTGGTGATAATATTCATATTTACAAGTATTTTCGGAATAACTACATTTGTGATGTTGGTGATCGGTGTCTCTGTAGATAGAGGAGTCTGTTATCCTTTACGAAATCCAGAAACATCGACGATTATAAGTTTAATTGACGAATACGTCGAAGAGAATATTGCAGATATCGAATACAAAGTCAGTGAAGTTTTGTCAAAATGTTACAAAAATCAAAGCATTTATCATGTTTGTAATTTAGAAAATAAATTCAATATAACAGAATTAATGTCCCAATTCAACATATCGGATTCAATGCAGAATATATTAGACGAGATTGAAGAAAAATGGGATACATTTGTTTCAAATAGTTTTAAAATTTTGGATGATGATCAAATCACAACATTGAACCAATTGACAGAAGTAGACCTTGATATTAATGTTACGGTTTTTCAAAATGAGGTAAGTTATTTAAGATAAACATCTATTAAATATAGGTACAAATGTGTACCTATGTAACTTGAACAAATACCTAATACTTATCCTAAGCTAACTCCTTCGCAAAAATTTTTTTTTTTTAAATAATACTTATTCTCAGTTTATAATAGGATTGTTCCAAGAGCATTCATTCTTAAGGGACCAGTGGGAATCCCACCATGAGATTGGTGAAATACGTGGTAAATTGTATAAAATTTCGTGGATCAAAATGTGAAAATTCCATTCCCTGCAGCCACAGCAGATGGATAAGTGAAAAAAATTAAGAAACAGCTGTTTTTCGGACGCAAAATACTAATGCAATTTATAAAGCAATGTGAATAATTATTTTTTCTTAAAAAACTTTATTTATAGATAGATAGATAGATAGTTTATTTAGCAATAATGTTATGACAAACAAAATATTTTCAAAAAAAAATGACATATTAAATAATGCTACACTATTTACTGATTACATGTCAAATAATTGGATATAATATAATTACAAATAATTCATTTTTACATAATAAAAAGCTTCTTTTATGAAAGTGTCAAGGGTGATACAGGATTTTATGGAAATTGGCAAATTATTATACAACAATAAACCTTTGTAAAATAGAGAATTTTGTGTTGAACTAGTTCTTGTAGTCGGTATATATATATATGTTACTAGATGTTCTAGTGTTGTGAGTATGTATATCTCTAACAAAACTAATTTTGTTGGACATATATTTTGGTAACGGTTTCGATATCTTATTTAGTTGCTGAGTAATCTAATTGTTAATAAACGTTGGGTAAAAGAAATAGACATAATGTTAGAATAAAGAAATATGCCACAAAATTTTTTTTAAACTCACAATAATGTTTTTACACATACTAGAAGGTTACAGCTATCATATCCAATGATTTAATCAACAATTTTTCCGGTTTAACTGACTCAGACGATAGTTTAAAAAAGTGGTTCAAATGTTACCTTAGTAACAATTAATAAGATATCTGTGCGGCTTTTTATTTTAATTGAAATCTGAAAGTTCCCACTTAAAGGACTTGAATCCCAAACTTGATCAACGATTCTCGACAAACGATCAACAAGCAAACGAAAAAGAAAATACTGACATGCAGGCAGCCCATTTTTGGTTGTTTTGGCTATATTCCTCACATAGTTTAGTATTTGTAGCCCGTTCATTATACACTGCTATTCAAAAGTCCCCTCCCTCCCTCGTATCTTTTGAACGGCTACACTTACATTAATAAAATTTGGAGGGTGGAAATAAAGTGTTGTAAACTTCTCTACGAATGGTAACGGGTGACGTAATAATAATAGATGACGTCACAGTGCCACTCTGGCCAATAATTTTAAATAGGACCTTATGGCAAGTGGTATCTCGTTTGAAAGGCATTGACATTGGCTACATAGCCATATTAATTTTGTTTGGGTTTAAACTAATTTTGACGGATAAGTTAAATAAATACCAAAATTATTATTTCACATTTAAATATTGAAAATTTTTCAGTCCGCCTCTGGTTAGTTGTCAAAACAATTGACGTTTTTAATTGAATAGTATTTGTTGCTTTGCGAAGTTTTTCTAAATACTTAATTTTATTATTGTTTAACGAGACGTTTAAGAGTTTACATAGGCCAAATTGGTACGTACTCAAGCCGACAAAGTAGCAGCTATCTTAATAATTGGTGAATCTAGAAAGAATCTAAATGAAGCGGAACGTTAATTTAATGAGAGATACCGAGATCGCCATATCTCGAGAACTTATTTTAGGGAGCTTCTTCACAAGTTTGAAGCAACAAGAACTGGTCGACCAACATTTAGTGATGATAAAAAAATTGATATAGTTGCTGAAATGGTAGTAAACCCTACTTCCTCTTCAACTAAAGTTGCGTCTATCTGTGGAGTAAGTGAAAGTACAGTACAGAGAGTATTGGAAAAAAATTAATTTCATCCATATATGTTGAAAATGGTGCACCACCTTTCGGATGACGACCCCGACAGAAGACTCGAATTCTGTGAATGTATGACAAATAAAATGAGTCAAAACCCACATTACACAAAAACAATTTGTTTTAGTGACGAAAGTACTTTTTGCCTCAATGAAAATGTGAATACACAAAATGTAAGGTATTGGAGTGACACAAATCCTCACACCTTTCGTGAACAACATACCCAATTTCCAGAAAAAGTCAATGTTTGAGCAGGTATTTTGGGAAGCCCCATAGTTGGTCCTGTCTTCCTGAATTCAAATTTAAGCGGTGAAGTGTATCTGGAGATGTTACAAAATGCAATTGAGCCGTTAATTCTTGAAATTCTGGAAGATAATCCAGATGAATTCGGCCTTCTGGAATTAACATTTCAACAAGATGGTGCTCCTGCACATTATTATGGTGCAGTAAGACGTTACTCGATGAAGAATATCGAGGTAGATGGATCGGCCGGCGAGGTTCTATAGAATGGCCACCTCGGTCACCAGATCTGACACCATTAGATTTTTTTCTATGTAGTACTTGAAATCCAAGGTTTATACTACGGCACCAGATAGCATTGGCGTTTTGAAAGAAAGAATTATTGAAGAATGCAATGCAATTTCAGCTGACACATTCGAACGAGTACGACAAGAGTTTACTAATGGGATGTATTACTGTCAGGAAGTAGACGGAGCACATTTCGAACACTTGCTATAAGAATCCATTGTTGATATTGGATTAATTAAATTTAAAAAAATAATTTCAATAATTTTGGTATTTATTTAATTCATCCGTCAAAATTAGTTTAAACCCACACAAAATTAATATGGCTATGCAGCCAATGTCAATGCCTCTCAAACGAGATATCACTTGCCATAAGGTCCTATTTAAAGTTATTGGCCAGAGTGGTACTGTGACGTCATCTATTACTATCACGTCACCTGTTACCATTCCTAGAGAAGTTTACAACACTTTATTTTCACCCTCCAACTTTTATTAATGTAAGTGTAGCCGTTCAAAGGATACGAGGGGGGAGGGGACTTTTGAATAGCACTGTATACATTTGGATGTGTAAATGAACCGTAACATCCAAAATTTGGCTTTCTTTGATCATTTGCATCTGGAACCTGTTTTTTCCCGACGCAATGACTGGATTATTAGTTTATAAAATATTTTGTGTTATGTCAGGCACTGATGAAAGAACAGAAGCTGACTGGGTGTAATAATTTTGTTTACAATATTCTTATTATAATTGCCTATATATTAATGTGAAATAGTACAATTTTAATAATTTTTTTAGTTGAACCAATCTATATCTAACTTGGATCTAAATATTATCATACAAACTTTAGAAACGTTAGCAGATGCAAGTTCACAATATCCTGATTTTGCTGATAATCTAAGAAATAACATTGAATATATAAAGATGTACGATGATACAGTTTTACAACCAACAATAATAGATGCACAAAATGCAGTGGTAAGTAAGTTAAAATACGATTAAGTGAACAACCAATACTAGAACAGAAATATAATATGACTCAACCGGTTTCACAAAAAACAATTGCATCGTCATGACTAAGTTATCTCAATTTCTATTATAATAATTATTTGTCAATAATTTGCAATATTTTTCATTGCTTAAAGTTTAATGTTTGGTACACGTTATTTTAGGAGTTGGCAATAACCGTGGACGAGGCGATTAAAATGAATTCAACAAATTTTTCTGAGGCTATTAAACAATTCCTTGAAGATGTCGATGATGCCCAAAATGAGTTACAAAAGCCATTCAATAGGGAGGTGAGTATTAAAACAGAATTTTTATTTTTTCTTCCCATTATATGGGTTTATATCATATTTTAATTTTAATTCAGTTTCTTTTGCAACTATTTTTAAAATCCAAACGAATTTTTCACCAAGGAGCTTTTTTTGTTAAATTATGGTATTCTAAAGATGAAAATTGTGAATACATTTTATTACTATACACTAAAGCACCTTCTAAACGGGCAATGTTTTTAGTGCAATATGTGGCTGCAATATGGGCAACTATAGCCCAGCCAGCATGACAACATTTCAATTGTAGCATATTGTTTCCAACATTATGGCTCATTAATGAAAATAATTTGTTTCGTAGACGTGCTATACACAATCGTGCGAGAAAGGCTGACGAAATCATTCGCGTCGCAGCGACTTATATTGTTTTAAACACAAAGTTGAAGAAAAGGAAGAGTAGATTGTAGATTCGACCTTAGGCGTGAAACTCTAGATTAGGTAGCTAAGTCTTGATAACAAGTTAAAACTACCATTTCACTAGTTTACCGCCAGCATTACCGGTTTTCGTCTATTCCAACTCATTCTTTGCAAGAATTCCCAAGTTTCTGAATTTTTTGTAGGCCTTATCACTTGATATGCCAAATTCTTCGGCGATAACTGCCCATCCATCTTTTTTAGCATGTCTGTATTTATAAATTCCGGTGTCCACATTCTATAACTCAGGATGTAAATGTATTTCATTGATAAACTCGATAATCTTTTCATTCGAACAAATATCAGTCATTTTATATACTATAACCTCCAAAATTTTCACAACAACAACAACAGCAAACGAACACCAAAGCAAAGTAAAATTGCAGAGTATTTTCGCTGGCCAAGCGATCGTCCGGCAACTCTTGCTGCCACCAATTAAATGCATAAGCAACATAAAACATGTGTAGCTATACTTTGGCAAGTTTATCTGAAACCGTGAAAGGAATGCAGTCGAAAACATTCGACATTGCCACGCTTAACTATGAAAAAGCTAAAGTGCTAACTATATGTAGTGATAATAATTATAAATGGGTCTTTTTATTATTAACAATATTAAAAATATGATTAAACGTTAATTTTATAATGTGCTTGTTTCCTTGGATTTTTTCTATTAACATTATTTTTCCAATTTATGAATATTAAAAGAGAACACTTTTCCAAATTTGTTATGGGAGTCTCCAAGCTCTGGCAACGTTGTACGAAAACCATAATGACCACATAATTGGTGATTTTTATCGACCAGCTGACTTCTTATTGGCAAGCGCGTGCGTATGCTCTTCCCTCTCATTTTGTCAATTGACTGATATTGATTTATCCAGTGGCAATGGTATTGTCAGTGACCTTTGTAATTTCAGTTTTACTTGGTAAAATAGGTACCGTACGCCATTTGTACGTTTGACAGATATACGCCATGTTTTTCCTCGCCTCTTACCGATGCCGCGTAGCTCCAGATAAACTTGCCAAACTATATAAGGCCGGGTCACACTGAAAATATTGTCAATATATCACCCAGTCTGGCTGTTATTGCTGGCAATGTTGCCAGCCACTGTTGCAGCTACATATTGCACTAAAAATATTGCCCGCTTAGAAGCACCTTACACTATTACTTCTATTTTCTAAATAACTGGAAATAATCTTTCCATTGCCCAATCCTCAACAGGCTCTACACACAGTAGCAAAGGGTATGGAAGAGGAGGATCTGAATATAAGTCCCACTAAATCGAAATAGTGGAAGTGCAGGAATCTAGAGGGATTGGGAACATCATCCCTTCAAGTTACCGACATTTGAATGTTGATAGATGTTAATATTTTCCTCAGAGATCATAATTACGATGGCAAGATGAATTCATGGCAAAACTTGTAGTAGTTAAACCTATAATAAGATTTGCGTCTTTTTTATGGTGAATAAAGACGACACAAAATAATGCAATGATGAGCCTAAGCAAGGTGCACTAGATAATGATAGAAGCTGCAAAACAACCTGAGTAACAAAACCGTTAGATCATGACAAACATTCATTGAGGATATCCTAAATAAAATCAGGCTATAACATGGTACCAAGTTTCTCCAAGTCCTAAACGGAATAGATACCTCATAAAGGACTAGCAAGACCCAAGCAGACTGGTACACCGACGGGTCAAAGACTGGAGAAGGGACAGAAGCAGCTGCATATAGTGAAATGAGGATTACCATAAGGTACTAAAGAAGCTGATAGACCGCATTAAGGTAATATTAGACCAGGGACATAACGATATTTGTAAATACAAGTTGATGAACTCGCAAAAATTCGTTCAGCAACAGTATATGTTGGACCGCAACCAGCTCTTGAGACTACAAAGAAAAAGGACCAAGGACAAATACAAAAATTGGCACAAAGCCAACATAGAGTTGGGAGAAACAATCCAAAGCATGTACCTACACAGTCAAACGGTCCAAGAGCTACTAAATAACAGTAGGAAACAGCGCATAATTATTACAGGTTATCTAACGAGTCATGCCTTGGTGAAAGACCAACTGCATAAAATGGGGCTGTACACCGGGGATCCCAACTGCATGGAGATCGAGTTCGTAACCCATATCTTATCTGAATGTGAGGCACAAACAATTTTCGGAGAGGCTAATGTGCCACTTGAAACATTTATATCGTCTACTCCACTGATAACCGAGAGGCAAATATGGGAGTGGAGTACAACAAGCCGCTACGCTGCGAGGAGGGTTTCCGAAAAAAACCCACTCCAGCAACAAAATGCTCAATGAACACCCGTCTGCAAGCATTTGCTGTGATTTTTTTTACTGAAAGAACCGCGTCAACCATGAACGGTTATTGGCGGCGACACAATCTTAATCTAACTTTGCCAGACGATTAAGCACTAAATTGATTTGTACAGATTAGTCAATTTTAAGAACTTAATCACTTTATCACTGTTGACATAGTCCAACACACGATACACTTACTCACGGTATGCTGATTTCTACTCCAAATTGCGTCCGAGCCGCGCAGTTACGTCACGCGGGAACCAGAAATTTACACCCACCTCTCACCAGTCTTTCGATTCATTTTGTTTTCATGCAAAACAAGGTGTTGTTAGCTTTAATTTCAATTTTACTTAAGTTGATTCGTTTATTTGGAATTTTATTACCCACTAATTTACTGTTATTAGTGTTATTTAATACTGTTTTATAATATAACGCTATTTTTGTTTTGTAACGATTAAGGGAAATTGATAGGTAAATCAGTTTTCAAAACTGCCTGAAAAAACTGGACTAGAATATCTCAAAATTAACAAATTTCAATAAATGATTCTAAATATAAGCTTTTTCTACTCCTATACTATAAATTATTAATTAAATGCCAATTTTCAGTTTCATAATGATACTCATTATAACATTGGTTTTCATTATTAAACTGAAAAATTGACCAATAGAAATCTAGATTCTTAAATAATAAGTAGGCAGATCCAATATTTTCTGTAGGTAGAATGTCGAGAAAAGACCAAAATAAATGTCGAGCACCAGACCAAAAATACTTAATGACCACGGTAAATACATATTTAAACTTATTAATCTCTGTTTACAATAATGTATTACTAATTTTGTATAACAGTAACATACCTATATACGTTATATATTAGTTTATTGTGGTCCCGTAGGGTGGTTCGAGACCCGGTTTGTGCATTTTTTTATATTTTTTTTCAAATCAAATTTTCTTTTTCGTAGAAAAAATAGTGTATGCAAGTTACATGTAATGGTTATTAATACACTCGCATTAACCATACGAAACTCGCATTTTAGTACAGGGAATGAAGCTCAAAAAAAGGTAAAACCTCGCAATTTTTTCGTCCAGCATGGATTGACTTGAAATTTTAACAGGAGGTAGGTGATAGCCGAAGGTTCAAAATCTATATCGAACCGAAAGGCGCTAAACGGTTTTTATGGGTGAAAACTACCCTTATTTGTCAAAAATCATAAAATAACATTTTAAACCTGAAAATGGGTAAGATTTGGTTCGGATATGTTGAATAATGATTGTTTTGAGCTTTGGAATACAATTTCATCATATTTCAACCCTTAAAAATCAGCCCCTGTTACAGCTTAATGTAAAAAGAATCACGAATCCTTAAAAAATGATTTCGCCTCTGATTGATTTGCATAAAAATTTGCTTTATATATCATGTCATGCCGACGAACCCTGATTGTTTCTTAGGAGTGAAAACTACCCCTTAATGACAAAAATTAGGAAATAGCATTATAAATCTTAAGATAGGTGAAAATTGGTTTGAATTAGTAGAATGATGAATTTGTTCCATTTCAAAATACAATTTTATACTTTTTCAACCCTTAAAAATCAACTGTTATTAGTGTTACATGTAAAAAAAAATTTTTGCCAAGAGAAAAATAATTAATGCTAATAGGGATTTGCTCAATAATTCTGTTGTAAAAAAAATGTGTCACGTGCATTAAGTAACTTTTTAACCTTTAAAAACCACCCTTCACAACATTGCAATTTTTATAAACTATTGTAGTAGATATAAATTGAAAAAAAGTAGACTTAAGTACAAAAAAAAATTTATTAACATAAAAATGCACTGTATTTTCACATAGATTAACATAAATAAATGATTACATTTACAATTACAAATACAAATACAAATATGATTTTTAAATATCTATCATCAGTTTTATCTTCATCGTGGTCGATGTCATCTTCATCTTCTTCGATCAATGGTGGACTATTATAGCAGTCTTCACCACATTTCGTATATTTATATAACGCCCCACTGCCGAATAAACCGGCTTTGTACATTATTATGCTTCCAAGTGTACTATACTATACTATTGGAATTTTTCGAAAAAAAAATCGATTGGTTTTTTTAACGTATTTCCTTCATTTTTGATGATAAAAAGTTTATTCAAAAACGATTTTGTAGGGTTTTCCAAGAACTACAAGGATCTGTAGGTTAAATCTCTTTAGACCCTTTTGTTTTTAAATGGGGTGAGTTTAAAGGGCTAAAAAAAGGTGGTGCTTGTGCGTAAATAGACGTTTTAAACGGTTATATCTCGTCAAATATTAACTGTACAAAAAATCTACTTACAGGAAAATTTTTGTCATAAAAAAAGCTACAATTTCGTTTTTTAACTTTGCTTGTACCTCTAATATTTTCGGAGTTATTTTGAAAGAAAGGGTAAAAAATACAAAATTATGAAAAATAACTTTTTACTTTAAGCCATAATTTTTCGAAAACTATGAATTTTAAATTGGTCAAACTTTTTAGACATATTAACCATACATGTACAAAGAGAATTGCATAAGGGTAAAGATCAATTTTAATTAGGGGGGTAGTTAGGGGGTTGTTTTCACCGATTTTTTTGTATAAAAAATTCAGTACTGACATAATTTTTGTCATAATTCACTCAATTTTGATGCTACAGAGTGGACAGAGTGGACAATCAACAATAATATGTTCTATACTGTATCGCAGGCCTAGCACAGTTTTTGTTGCTCTTTCTTCAATAGGTATAAACTCATGGGTTAACTTGGTGCGTCCTATTCTCTGTTAATTTATTTATTCAACTGTACTAGTTTAATTTTGTTAATTATCAAAATATTTTGTTCTATAACCAAAGTTTTGATTGAATTTTCATTACCTTATTTTAGACAGTTAGTAGCTATACCCGAGAGGTAGAAGATTTGGTTAATGGTTACATAAATAGAGTGGTCAATGTACTCGAAGAAGAACTAGGTCGATGTGGTCCTCTAAATGTGGCTATACATTCGTTGTTAATTGCTATTTGTGATAACGTAACTTTACCATGGGTAAGTATGAATATTAGACTGTTAAAGAAAAATCGGTTATATTTTCTCTTCAAATATTGTCGAACATGACGAAATAAAATACTGTAAAAGTTATAGCTCTTCATATTTATATCAAGAGGTGCCGCATTGATAATTTATATTCTTCATTTAAATAACGTGGAAACAAAATTGTAGGGTGCTTTTAAATATTATAACTCACGTATCGAGCAATACTTCGGTTTGACTATAAGATATATTCTTGTGGGAAATTTGACGCTCTACAAAAAAGGACTTCTATAATTTTTTGATATTACCTATAACGTGACTTCATATCTGCCAATCATGTCGAACTTTACATATTTTGATAATAGATTTGCTGTTAAAGAATTGATAAATACCTTAAATTCTTGATATCGATGGCCTAAGTGCAAAACGTCGTATCCCCAATAACTACAATTATTGTTGAGTGCAAACAAAAAACCTCCTGGTTTCGATAGAACTTGATGCTTTATGCGCGTAAAATGAATTTATCAGGTAGCTGTGGCTTGAGATGATTTGCCAGAATGTGAAGGACAACTCAATGCTTTGAGTGGCGCCATAATCGGTTTTTTGAATATTTGGTGGGTTACGACGTTTTGCACTTAAGCCATCGATATATTGATACGAAAAAGAAAAACAATAACTAAATGTAAATGTTACTGTCGTACGACGAACGTCACCTTTGTGACCAATCAAATTTCAACATCACCAGCAACAAAGAACCAATATAAATCAGTCGGCTCGGGAACAACTGTGAATAACGATTCGCCAGAAACTTGGGAAACACTGCGAGCAACGGACAACGGGAACAACAGAGCTTACAAAGCCACCTTAATTTGAAAATTTTATTTAGTCTTGAGAGACGTAACAGTTTTAAATTTTTATAGATCTCATTTTAATATATATTTTTGTTTAAGAATGGTTTCTGGGTATCCCTATTTATGTGCTTAGTGAGCTTTGTACCTATAATAATATTGTCGATATGGTTATCGTCGCTATATAAAAAGTACAAGCCGAATGTACAAAATAACGAAAGGTAAATTTTATTATAGTTGTTAAAATATTTCAGTTTTTCTTGTCATAGACTAAATATACAGTGCTATTCAAAAGTCCCCTCCTCCCCTCGTATCATTTGAACGGCTACACTTACATTAATAAAATTTGGAGGGTGAAAATAAAGTGTTGTGAACTTATCTACGAATAGTAACAGGTGACGTAATAGTAATAGATGACGTCACAGTGACACTCTGGCCAATAATTTTAAATAGGACCTTATGGCAAGTGATAGGTATCTTGTTTAAAAGGCATTGACATTGGCTACATAGCCATATTAATTTTGTTTGGGTTTAAACTAATTTTGACGGATAAATTAAATAAAAACCAAAATTATTTAAATTATTTTTTTAAATTTAATTAATCAAATTTCAACAATGGATTCTTATAGCAAGTGTTCGAAATGTACTCCGTCTACTTCCTGACAGTAATACATCCTATTAGTAAACTCTTTACTCGTTCGAATGTGTCAGCTGAAATTGCATTGCATTCTTCAATAATTTTTTCTTTCAAAACGCCAATGCTATCTGGTGCCGTAGCATGAACCTTGGATTTCAAGTAGCCACATAGAAAAAAATCTAATGGTGTCAGATCTGGTGACAGAGGTGGCCATTCTATAGGACCTCGCCGGCCGATCTATCTACCTCGATATTTTTCATCCAGGTAACGTCTTACTTCACCATAATAATGTGCAGGAGCACCATCTTGTTGAAATGTTATTTCCAGATGGCCGAATTAATCTGGATTATCTTCCAGAATTTCAAGAATTAACAGCTCAATTGCATTTTGTAACATCTCCAGATACACTTCACCGCTTAAATTTGAATTTAGGAAGACAGGACCAACTATGTGGTTTCCCAAAATACCTGCCCAAACATTGACTTTTTCTGGAAATTGGGTATGTTGCTCACGAAAGGTGTGAGGATTTGTGTCACTCCAATACCTTACATTTTGTGTACTCACATTTCCATTGGGGCAAAAAGTACTTTCATCACTAAAACAAAATGTTTTTGTGTAATGTGGGTTTTGACTAATTTTATTTGTCATACATTCACAGAATTCGAGTCTTCTGTCGGGGTAGTCATCCGAAAGGTGGTGCACCATTTTTAACTTGTGTGGATAAAATTTATTTTTAGCCAACACTCTCTGTACTGTACTTTTACTTACTTCACAGATAGACGCAGCTTTAGTTGAAGAGAAAGTAGGGTTTACTACCATTCCAGCAACTATATAATTTTTTTTATCATCACTAAATGTTGGTCGACCAGATCGCTTGGCATCTTGAACACTACCTGTTGCTTCAAACTTGTGAAGAAGCTCCCTCAAATAAGTTCTCGAGATAGGGCGATCTGGGTATTTCTCATTAAATAATCGTTCCGCTTCATGGATATTCTTTCTAGATTCACCAATTATCAAGATAGCTGCTACTTTGTCGGCTTGAGTACGTACCATTTTGCCCATGTAAACTCTTAAACGTCTCGTTAAACAATAATAAAATTAAATATTTAAGCTATTTAAAAAATTTTGCAAAGCAACAAATACTATTAAAATCAAAACGTCAATTTTTTTGACAACTAACCAGAGGCGGACTGGAAAATCTTCAATATTTATATGTGAAATAATAATTTTAAACCCAAACAAAATTAATATGGCTATGTAGCCAATGTCAATGCCTTTCAAACGAGATATCACTTGCCATAAGGTCCTATTCAAAATTATTGGCCAGAGTGGCACTGTGACGTCATCTATCACTATTACGTCACCTGTTAGCATTCGTAGAGAAGTTTACAACACTTTATTTTCACCCTCCAAATTTTATTAATATAAGTGAAGCTGTTCAAAAGATACGAGTGGGGGAGCGGACTTTTGAATAGCACTGTATGTTGTAGGTCTATATAGGTAGAGTGAAATGAGGAATTCGAGGCTTAAATATTGTTTTCAAACAATATCTTTGATTTTTCTTGTTTTATTAATGGGCTCTCTCAGTATTATGTGCGCCAAATCCCATTGAATATGATGCCTCTTTTCCCAAGCATGTTTGCAAATATCTGACGTAGAGAACTCATCCTTAATATACATATTTTTTGTGTTCATTTATTCGAATGTTTCACCTAAATGAAATTTATCACATTCACAGGATATCTGATGCAATTTTTTCAAAATTGTTATTAATTTTTTGGTTGTTATTATTATTATTGGGTATTAACAATTAAATGTTGAATCAAAAATACAAAAAAGATTGTGGTTTGATTTCTCCAAAAATTTACAAAGAGAATAACCCCGTAGTATGTTACAGGGCGCTCTAAACTGTCGTTCCAATATACCTAGTGTTCACATTATTTTTCAAAAATATTGTACTGAATTAAATTGACTTATTTGAAATTATTTTTGTCCAAACTAACTACATCTGAAATTTGACCTATTCTCTACTGAACACCCAGTATACTTATTATAACTTTTTTTAGGCGAAGATCACGAAACAACAAAAATGCTAGTAGGAAAGACGAAGATGATTTTTATGGAGGAAACAGAACAACAAGAAATGACGGTACAATTCCAGTGTAAGTATCTGTTATTTGAACAAAACTTAGTTGTCTTGTGCAAAATCTTGTTTATCGCATTTGAAGTCCTGCGTATTTTACTGAAAATTGTTCCTTCAACATGGCATATTTGAGCTGGGCTAGCGCTGTTACACCGTATTAACTTTGGTGTAATTTAAACAACGCGCCATTCAGCTAGTTAGCTAGTAGATACTTCTATAATATTGTCCAATACAAAAGCAGAGTTTTAGCCATGGTATAAAAAGAACATGTATGTAGTTACGCATATAGTCCGAAAAGCCAATAAAATTGCATTTACAAAAATCAGCCATGCTGGCTTAAGAGCCAATCAAGAGTTATAGCGTATTTTTTGAATGAATAGTATTTATCAAAAATAAAACTACGTTTAATTGTTTGAGAAAATAATTAAATAAATTAACAAAATTGCATCATTCTCTATGTATAAGATAATAAAGTAAATCTTTGTTTTTATAAATGGGCTTGTTCAATTAATTTTTTTTTAGTTAATAATAGAAACTAAAGCTCATTTTAAACAGATTCCCAAAATTTTAGATTTTTCCGCGAACGTTTAAGCCCTCAAATTAATTAAAGAAATTGGATTGAACGAAAACGGGGCGTGGTTACCTGTGACGTCACATTGCATGTGCTATACCTAACGTTTGAAACGCCGCGAGTCGAGAGCTGTGTATTGTGTATATTGTATCGTTTTGTGTAAGAAAAAAAAACGCTGGACTGGTTGACTGTAACTACTGTTTCGTTATTTTATTGTGAAGGGAGTGAGGAAAAAGTGGTAAGTGAATACTATTTGATTCCCGACTGTCCTAACACATCCAAGAATGCACCAGAAAAATATATATACATTAAAACAGTGAGCAGTGGAACAGTTAAATTAAGACCTTGAGTAGTACCGAGATTGTTTGACTGTCTAAAAGATAGAGTAACAATGCATATTTCAAAGCCACGGTCACAGTTTTTACAAGTTAAGCTCAGAAAATAGAGCCTCTGATGATGATAAAGCAGAGGAAGAAAATCAAATGGATATCACACGAATGGAACCTATATTTCGGGAAATAGGGGTTCAGGCTTGCATTTAGGCTTATGTACGTTCCAAAGCGATTCAAAGCGGGGGCGAGGGGTTTTATAATTGGAAAATGGCTAAAAAGAGAAAATGCACTAACAATGAGATCGTTCCAAAGAAATCGTGAATGGAAAAAGAAGGAAAACCTATGAACGAAGAGTTTTCACTAGCGGTCCTTCTTCTACATTTAGCTTGTCAGAATTAAGTATGTCAGATCCGAATAGCTCATTTTATCTAGACACTAATAGGTCAGACGAAATGGAATATTTTATTTGATAGAAAAAAAATCCAAAGCTTTATTTGGGAGTTCCGAGTCATTCATCATTTGTTGTGAGCTTGTTAACTAAAAAATGTTAGCTGGACAAGCTTGATATCTTTTTAACATTAAAAAATATCAAATTGAATTCACCTTATAGGATATTAGGAGACGATTTTGGTGTGGCACACAAAAAACTACGTTATTAGCCAGTTACCTTTACCCATTTGTGCAAGTTATGAAAAGACTTCCTACTCCCTCCAGACGCAGATATGAAAATGTACAATGTATTATAGATTGTTTTGAAATTTCGATTCAGAAACCAAGTGTGAATTCTTTGTTTCTATTAATGTAGTCCCTCACCATAAGGATATCGACTTCAGGTGAATTTGCAGAATTTGCTTCAATAAATCCAGTATCTACTGAGTACATCTTTAATAGCAAAAATCACTAACACTTTTAAAATTTAAAGTTATTGCAGCTGAAATCAACTTTCTTATGTGAAACTCAGCGGTGTACAGAGCACAATATGCAATGTGACGTCACAGTCGGTTCTGTCGCTTTTTAAGGGAGCTCCATTTTCAACCTCTAATATCTAAGTAGTGGGGAAAGTTTAAGAGCTGAAAATTTCACTAGTTATTTTGATGATTCAGTTTCACAAAATAACGTAAGAAAAACCGAGAAAATACTTCATTGATAACAAGCCCATTCGGCCCTATCATCAGTATCATTTACTACCAAGTCATTTGTATGTGGCGCTAAATTATTAGATTCCCGCGCATCAACTTGATTTTGTCGTTTCAAATGGTCTACAAAATGCCATTCTAATTAATTACCAATGAAAGTCAACTACTTTTCTGTATACATTCTAACGTTTTGCTTTAGGGGTCTTGATTTTTACGGTGAAAGCCACAACAACAACAAAAATTATTATCAAGGAGCAAGTGCCCCTAAAGTACTTGAACATCAAAACTCTAGATATGATGATATGGCTCATAGGTAAGTTATACGAGTATGCCTAAATAACTACTTTATAGTTTGTTAGATAAAGATATTTAAAATTGTGAAAATATATAATTGCAGAGAATGTACCATATGAAAATACTCTTTTTTCACAGATAGACCAAGACATGCAATTAAAAGACTAGTTAACAAAAGTCCAATTGACTATATATAGTTTGTTATTATATAAGTCTTAACTTCGGTATAATAATAAAATTTTTTTTTTTTTTTTCAAATTTTCGTTTATATTACAGGTTAAATCAATACCCACAACGATCAACTCGTTTTTAAAGTAATTGTTGTTGCTTTCATGTTGTGTTTGTAACTTATTTGTATCGTAACTAAACCACAGTATAAGAACGAACCAGTAGTATAACCCTGATAAATTTCATTCATAAATTGCCAGAGCTTTTGATGACCTTGAACGGATCGCTTTACGATTCATTTTACCATAGGCGTAGGTGGCATAAGTTTTAAAATGACTTGAACGTGTTAAATGTTTTTTCTTAAATATTGTAGAACAGTACACTGATGAGTGAATGAAACAATAGTCTCATACCAAATATTTATTGGTTTTTCCATATTACAATTTTAATTTTGTTATGATTTTTAAAATTTTTATTGACAAATTTTAAT
>CAJUYI010000458.1:126005-140995 GCA_910591695.1 Galerucella pusilla
TTTTTGGTCCAAGGTGGAGAAGAAGGTAGAGGGAGCGGAGAATTTTGAATCGTTTATTTCAAGCATTAAAAGACTTAACAGTGAAAATGATAAATGATGATAAATATTCAAAATTAACAATAAAAAATAACTTCTTTACATAAAAGATGCTGAAAATACAAAGAACAGAGATGAGAAGATTGAAAAAATAATTTTCAACATAAAAAGCCTTACTATGAAAATTGATTAAAAAGTACTTTTAAAAGGCCATTTTATTGGGAAAAAATTTCACAATTCGCGGAAATGAACAAAGAGTGCTACACCTACCGCGAAAAAAATTTTTTATTAGAATTTAAGCGCCTCGACAACTATGGCCATTGGCACCTTACAAAATACATAACATACATAAATACACCATCTTTAACATAAAATAAGGAGTCATGTTAGCTCATATCTTGTGGCAGAGATTAGCTGCTTTGAGGAATTTTAATATCTTTAAAATTTTAGCGGTGCAGTTTAAAAGTTCTTTCAAGTTCGGTTTTAGGTCTATAGGAGCTTATAGATACAGTGTGGAAACCACTTATGGAATAAAATTCTTTGTTATTATTTTAGAAAATTATAAAAAAGGCCGAGGCACGTCAACTTTTGAATTGAGTTGTGCGTTATGTAAACATAAATGTAATTGTACAGGGTGATTCACGCAAGTATGCCATAGTCGGTGTTGTTTTTTTTTAATGAAACACCCTGTATATTTGCATATTTTTGAAATCCTCTTAATGAATCGATTCCAACAAACTAAATAATGTATGGTCAATTATGAATTATACAGGGTGAAATTTTAAAATTAATAATTTATTACACTTTTTTAAATTAGCTAAATATGGATTTACCAAAAATCTAAACTAACTAATTATTAGACGTATTTGTATATTAAACAAAACCTGCTACGCCCATGAATTTTATCATAAATACCTAAAAATTGCCTAAAAACGCCAATATAATTAGACAAAATCGGTAAATAATGTGGATTGTTTTAAATCGGTAAATAATGTGGATTGTTTTCTATTCTGTCAGTTGTTGATGTGTTGACAGTTTATACTGAAAAAGTTAAATCTTTGTCAAACACTCTTTCCTTGTCGACATAACAATGAAATATTTAACTGAGACTCACCGAATTGAGATTTTAATGATGATCGGGTACGGGGATAATTGTGGAAGTCAAGTTGAAGTGGCAAACTTATTTAATCATAGGTATCCGGAATTGCCTAATATTTCACAAAGTACTGTGTCTAAAATTCATGCACAATTCAGAGAACTTGGACATGACAAACCATTGACAAGAAAAACACACTTCGTTGAAGATGATGTGAAAGTGGATATTTTGTTAAGTGTCGAAGATAATCCAACTTCAAGTACACATCAAATTGCCCGTGAATATAATGTTTGTCATACAACTGTTCTAAGATGTCTTCATAAAGAAAAACTTCATCCCTACAAATTAACTTTTGTACAGGAGTTAACAGAAGACGATCCAGATCGTAGAATGGATTTCTGCGAAAGATTGATGAATAAGCTGAACAGAAATGAGATAGCTCTTGGTACCATCCTTTTTTCTGACGAATCAACATTCACATTGAATGGAGAGGTAAACCGACAGAACTGTAGATATTGGTCAGCAGAGAATCCTAATTGGATGCGTGAGACACATACTCAGTACCATCAAAAGGTGAACGTTTGGGCCGGTATCATAGGCGACCATATTATTGGTCCTATATTTATAGATGGAAATTTGACAGCTGAAAAATATTTAAATATGATTAGAAATTAAGTTATTCCTGCGTTGGCAAACTTATATCACAACGCAATATATCCTAGCTTACCGAATGAAAATGTTTGGTTCCAGCAAGACGGGGCAACGCCCAATTATGCTTTAATGGTAAGAACTTATTTAGATGAAATCTTCCCCAATAAATGGATTGGATGAAGAGGTAATATTGAGTGGCCAGCTATATCGCCAGACCTTACGCCGTTGGATTTTTTTCAGAGGGGTTATCTCAAGAACAAAGTATATGCAACACAACCAACTAGCATTGTAGACCTCAAAGACATGTATTAAAATCAAATACATCAAGTACTTTATGTATGTGTTTAATAGCTGTTAAAATAAAAATTTCACCCTGTATAATTCATAATTGACCATACATTATTTAGTTTGTTGGAATCGGTTCATTAAGAGGATTTTAAAAATATGCAAATATACAGGGTGTTTAATTAAAAAAAAAACACAGCAGATTCTCTCCTGGTTAAAAGTCGAGGGAGAGACGATACTAGACGATGAATGGTTGTATATCGTTAAGGGCTGTTTTGCTGTACCAAAAATTTGGCCAGGATTCCTTGACGGATTTTTTTATTAAGAGTTTTATGTCTTCTGGGAGCTGGAACGTTGTTGAGGTGATGGAAGAGGAGGCTTCTTTGGCATGGTCAGCATTTTCATTGCCAGTAATTCCAATATGAGATGGGAGCCAGATAAGACAGACTGTTACATCACGAGTTGAGAGAATTTACTAGATGTCTTGGATGTTTTGAGCTACTGGATGGTCAGTAAAGATAGTTGTAAGTGAATTAATTGAGGAAAGTGAATCGGTACAAGTGGCGACGCGCTTGATAGGATATTTGCTTAAAAGCTTGGAAGCCACGGTGGTGAAGACATTTGTAAGTCTCGCATCTTATTCTGCTCGGGGCAAAGCCCCTTGCAAAATAATCTTGGGGCTCGGTCAATAAAAATAGTCTTCACCACCTTGATCTATAATATAGGTACTATTCACATAATGTTGACAGCAATGATTTGTAAATGTCAAAAAGTTTATTCCAATTTTTGTATAACTTTGAATTGTATTTCATTTACCTAAAAAGTTATTACTGCCTAAATAATTTTTTACCGCATAAACTCCCCCTAAACATGGACTGCTTCTTTGACTGGGTGTAGATATGTCAAGTGAAGAATGGTTAAAGCTTGGATTGTCGTAAGACTCGTCGATTTTCCCAGTAAAACGTTGCACATCTTGATCTTGTCTGAAACATAAAATATAATTTTCTTTTGACTCAGTTTTTAGCAATAAAAAAAATCAATTGATTAGAACGTTCTAAATTTCACCGTTTGGCATTTTGTTTTAAAAATATAGCTTAGCTTTTTTAATAAAGTTATTTTTTTCATCATTTTTGGTATTTGACATAGGTATTATATTCACATCTAATCACGTTTCATACAACGGTACCTTCCTCTATTTTATAGTATTTTTTATTATCTATATATATATAATTTCGGTTCAATCAGGCTGAATATAATATTTCATATCATGTAACCAAGAAGGAAAAGGGAAGGACTTGGCCCTCTAACGCTTCAAGGTGAACGAATACTATTGTCGGATGAAGTAAAATATCTTGGGGTTATCCTAGACCCAGGCTTAACTTGGAACCGACACCTCCAGCACGTGATCAAGAAAGCAGAGGTGGCCTTCATGGTTGCCAGACGCACTTACGGCACTAAATGGGGACTTAGACCCAGCATGGTACACTGGTTGTACAAAATGGTTTGTCATTCCCAGGATCACATATGCATCTCTGGTATGTTGGCCAAAGATCAGACAATCCCCTGCTATGCTAAAACTAAGCAAGGTCCAAAGACTTGCATGCATTGGCATTACAGGGGCAATGAGGACCACTCCTACAGGGGCACTGGAGACAATGCTAGACCTTCCTCCGCTACATTGTGTCATAATGTGCGAAGCAAGGGCAGCACTAACCCGACTGGAAAAAGCATCAGACCATGACGTGGGACATGGGAGAGGACACACAGAGATAAGGCATGTGGATGATGACATTTTCAAAATGTCAACAGACCATCCGAATGCGGAGGGAAAGTTCGCAGTGTATGAAGGAGCATAGATTAACTAAAAAATATGGGAAGCGAAAATTGAAGAGAATGAAAAGAGAGGCAGGCCCAGGAAGACTTGGGATGAGATAATAGGGGAAATAATACAACGGAAAGGGAAAACTTGGAGGAAAGTTAAAAAACTGGCCGCTGACAGAAGGAAGTGGAAAAAATTCATAAAGGTGTAAAAATATCACTTCACACCACAATGCGACAGAAAAATTATTTGACTATATACAATTTATTTTTTCTGTACATGAAATATCTTTGGACAACTTGTTGCAGCTTACGACTTATTTGTTTCATGCTTTCATGAAATTTCACAATTAGTAGCAAAAAAGAACCAAAAATATGTTCTGTAACTCCAATTACACACTTGATCAGTAGGTCAATGGGTGTAGGTGCTTATAAATAATACCTTAATAAAATTGCCACTCATAGTACAATTGACTGTGATTTCTACATAATGAGAAAATTGTTTTTAAATTACTCTTGCGTCCGACTTTATTTTTATCTCCGTTGAAACTGGTTATAACATATATTCAACTCAGTTAATATTCTGAATTATTAGCTTTTAATTAATAATTTATGTTGATGTGGAATAAAACCATTTTAGGCTTATCACACTAATATTTCTACTTATATAACCGGATATAGTGTCTTTTATTATACAGCGAAAACGTAGAAGTTGTCTACATTTAAAATTTTTTAAATAGATTTTAATGGATAGCAAAATTCCAATACTCAATGGACGAACTACAGTTTTTAATTGATTTTGATATTTAGATCTCGGTGATGTGAATATTCTTCACCAGCTTCTTTTGATAGAGGACAGTCACCAAATATGGAATGCCATTTTGTTTTTGGGGTATAAAAAAAACTTCATATAAATTAAATCAGTTTAACGTTTTTACTAATCAGTCATACATTTATATGTAGTAATTAACCGCCTTTAATCAAATATATTGGTTATCAAATTAAAATCTAACACAAAAAACAAAATCACAAATGAGTAACCAAATATGGAATAGGTATCCATATATGGAATATAAGCATAAATCAACATAATAACAAAAATGGACATTAATATCTTTGAGATCAATTAAATACATATAATATATTGTGATAAATGGAAGAAGTTACATAATTACTTGCGAAAGTCACAGATCCAAGTATCAAACTCTGGACCAGCACAATCATAATGTGCCCAGAGCCCACACATCAAGCATTTAATTTAATATTCCATAATTAGACACCGACGACTGTCCATATTTAGATTTTTATACTAGTTCAAACTCTTCTGAATATTTTTTAAAGTCACAATATTTTAATGACAAAAGATCACAAAATGGTGAAATAAACATAATACCGATATACTAAATAGTATAACACTTACGTAAACAAACATAACAGCTGGTAATACTCGTTTATTACTTACCTTTAAAATTTTCTGCACGACAACAAAACAAAACACGCCTGCCACTCGTGAAGCATTCGCGCAACTGACTAGATTGGTGTGGGTGCGATAATTAGTAGACCGAATGAAACAGAAGATGGTCGAGTGTTGCGTTTCATACTTATAGTCTTAGAGAAATGAAGGCATTCCATATTAGGATACTATTCCATATTTGGTGACTTTCCTCTACAACTAACATTTGTCACTTTGGTGTTTATTTTATTCAGTTAAATATCTATTATCACTTTTTTGCTTGTGTTGTTTATTGTTTTGTTTTCAACAAAGTAGTGTATTGCAAATTATTCTAACCAGGTTGATTATTTTTATTATTAGATATTCTGACAGAATCTTCAGTCCACGCTTTTTGATTATAAATAAGGTTCCAAATCTTATTTTTCCTTCAAACCCGAAACACTACCAATTAGTTTAACAAGAAATTTCCTCTGATAAACAATCTGTCACAACATTCAAAGTGATTCATACGCTCTCTATACACCCGAGGTCTTCTTGGGTGTACGATTCCAATAAGTTCCAAAAAATCCTAATCATCGGTTAAAATATCCATAATTAATTTTGAAAAACTTTTAATCTAATATTAAATTAAGTACAGGTTATGTTTGCATACAATTCATTCACATTTAAGCCACGGAACATGATAACAATTTATGTGCTTAAGCTTACTTTAAAACTGCCCTCTTGGAGGCTTTACTAAGCTAAAGGTTTAAATGAAGATCAATCGTAAGCCAACTTTGTACAACAGCAATCTGACGCTGAACCTGAGTTCACACTTGAGCCTTCACTAAGCTACAATTGTACAACCGGCCCTGAGTGGTTTTCTCGCAGGGAAGGGTCACTTTGGCCAAGAAAATGGAGACACACTTACTGACAGAAAGCGATCCACTCTCGATGAAGAAAAGTTTCTTCCTATGGGTGAACCACAAGTAGAAGAACGAGAAATTCTACCTTGGAAGCTACAGCAGGTCTTGCACTTCGTAGAAGAATATCATTAGGAGGTGTGCTTTAAAAGGGTCGAGTAGATCCATTCCGGACATTCCATGATGGTTTTATATAAATATGTATATTATTTTCAAATAGCCTTCGTCAAATTAATGATTTGAATCCTAATGATCTTAATTATGTTAATGTAAACACTGTGATTATTTTAATTTGGTGATTTTATTGATATTACGAACATATTTAATGATAATAATAATGATAATAAAGGCTTTTATTGACTGCATATAATATAAAAAAAAACGTAAACAAAAATCCTATTTATAACTATAGTGGCAGCCAAAAGGCAGAGTTCAGATATCTACAGAGCACTCAACAGAAAGCAAAGGATTATCATAATGTCGGATAGTCAAGCAGCAATTAAAGCACTGAGCTCTTGCGTAATCAGTTCGAAAATGGTGTGGGAATGCCTAGACAAACTCAAAAAAACTAGGCCACTTACTGTGGATTCCAGGACACACTGGAATAGAAGGAAATGAAATAGCAGATGAACTAGTAAAGAGGGAGACTAATATACTCTTTTGGGGGTGGTAACCCTTTTGCGGAATCAGCTCCAATGTAATATTGGAAGAAATAGGTAAAGCCGAGAAGAACAGAAGGTCTGACCATTGGAAATATCTAGTAGGGCTTAGACAATCAAAGATTCTTCTGGGTGACTACAACCTGTTGATATCAAATGAATTCATAAGTCAAAGTAGAACTGTGCTAGTGCGCCAGTGGTGGGTAGTGTATTTTTTACAGAGATTACTTTTCTGTGACCACTTTACATAATTCTCCTCATTATATTATTTGTTTAATCTCTGTATTTTCATGTATTTGTATTCATCCTTTCCTACCACCTGTGAACCAAGCACGTACCTGGCTTTGAAATTACTCATCCAGGTTACCCGCACTCTTGCTCAATTGCGTATGTCTAACCATTTTAAAATTAAATTTACATTAAATGGTATTGGATACATTATTGACCCTGAATTGGATTGTACTGTTTGTAATATTCATGAAAAGGAAACTATTTTCCACTTACTGTTTGATTGTCCGATTTATACAACAATGAAACGGAATATCCCTTGCCTTGAAAATGTGAACTCACTGCTTCATGCCTTAAGTAAAATCCCATTTTTCGAGGCTAGGAAAATTGCGGAATACATTTGGAATGAAATGAAATGAATAATGAATAATGAATGAATGAAGCAATAAAATCATTATTATCATTATTATTAAAGTAGAACTGCGCTAAGAGCTTAAACAGGGATCTTAACGGGACATTGTCGCTGAATGAGCACCTGAAAAAGTTCAAAATAGTGGAGAAAGAAGAATGTAGATTTTGTGGCATGAAAGAAGAGTCCTCCATCCACATACTTTCTAACTGTACAGCACTTCAGAATCTCAGAATCTTAGAGCACATTACCTAGGAGATTACTGGATAGAAGAAGAACATTTACCTAAGTTGAAGCCTGCAGATATCCTGAAATTCCTCCGGGAAATGGGACTGGTGGAACAACTAGTTTCTGAGACTCTCTTCAGAAACTAAGCAGGAGTGAAGGGGCACAATAGATCTCTTAGGTCTCGGTGAATGTTACCCCAGAAGGTTTTTTGGTGATAATAATGTTATAGGAAAAAAAGAAACCAATTATTTAAGCTCATCCAGCCAATAACGCCAATAACCAATGTTGGATTTCGATACTTTAGACCACATGAGTTTTGAATTCGTTATAGACGTTTTTTATAAAATTGAAATTTGAATTGAATTTTAAATTCAATATGCTTGTCTCGGGCAGTGAAATATCTAGTTTATAACTGAAACATGGCAGCATTGACATTAAAGTGAGTGAAATGTACAGTTGGCAGAAGCAAACGTGAGACCTGGTGGGCGTGTTCATGTCGCTGTAGTTGTATATTTGTAACAATTCGATATTCTGAATCGATAACTAAATATCGATAGCATAAATGCAACTGCTAAGAGATGTGTAAACAAAGTCAAACTTGCTAAAAATGTAACTCTAAATATTAATAAAAACATTGATATTGGGCCAAAACTAAAACTACCGTTTGCCCTGAATGTCTATATTTTCAAATTACATGACTGTATTAATGTCATGAAAAAGAAAGGTCAAGTTTTTATGGAATGCAACAAAATATGAACTGGTTATAGTCCAGTGTTGCCGATGCAAAAATGAAAATTACCCGAACTTACTATTTAAATTATCAGAATTTGTCAAAATTACCGAAAGGACACATTGGTTATCTAAATAAAGTCTTCGACCCCAGTCAATATGAAAAATCCCCAAAAACAATAGCCATTTTATATAACCCTTCTAACAAATATTCGAAAAACTATTGGATCCAAATTAGTGAAATTGTCTAAAAATCGGATAATCATCCTCGCATTGAAAACACTAATACAGAATGAATAAAATGATGTATGTTGATGAAATCACTCGGTCATATTATTTCGATTATATTTAACAATTACTAATGGACAATCGTTAACATTTGCTCTTGATTGGCTGCTTGCGATGACCTTATTCTAGTTCGCATATTTTCCGGGGCTCATGTTTGGTTCTGACAACTGTAGCTGGCTGTACATAAATTCCAGTTCCTGATTACCTTCCTTTTCACCCCATACTTCGCTCCGGTGGATGACACCACAATACAATCCACCACTAGATAGAGGTATGTAAAATCATTATTTGGGGGGCTATTGTATATCTCAGTCGATAAGTGAAAAATGCAACAGTCGACCACATTGCTTTCATCAATATTTGGATTGATTAAGATTATTTAATAATTGACGTAATATCTCCCTAAATTTAAAATAAGGCGTAGTAATATAAATATGGAAATAAAGAAGGTCAATATATCGTATATATTTTGTTAAGAAATTAACGTACAAATATGAAATTATTTGTCGTAATTGTAAAGAACGTGATAATCAGTGCAAATGTAATGCGATGCAATGCAATGCAATATATTTGTTTAATTCGTGCTTAAATTAAAAATATAAAATAAACAGATGTTAGTTATACAGACTGTCCCTTAAATAAGTGCCTTAACTTACACATGGGATTCCCAAACTATTTTGAGCCAGAGACCTTGCCAAAATGAACTGAAAACTAAGACCCCAAAATTACTTTAAACAGAGAGATATAGCGATTAGCTTTATAATTATGAAAAATTCTATAATTTTATAGTCAGAGTGACGTGATTCAAGAATAGATGAAATATATATAAAGAAAAAAATACTGACCACTTTACTAATAACGAAACCTTACATGATAAAAAAATTTAATATATCTGTACCCCAGAGGAACAGTCTAGGTATTAAGTCCACTTTTTATCAAAAATGATATTATACACATGCTTTTCCACCTTAAATATTGCGCTTTTTTTAGTGCCTGGGCATGTTATTTTTCTATATAAAGTCCGCACCAGAGTATTAAATAGACTACTGATATTATATGACCTAGCTAGGTTTTCCGTCCCTGTTTTCTGATCCATCAAGTATTTCGTTTCGGGTTTCTGAGCCATCTATTTTTTTGTCCCCACTTTCAGAGCCATCTAGTTTTTCAGTTTTATGTATAGGAGCCATCCAGCTTTTCGCCTCTTTCTGGTAGGTTGAAGAGTTTTTTAGGTAAGTTGAAGCATTTTTTGGTAGGCTAGAACATTTTGAAAATTCCAGGTATTTCGTTGGATCGCTAGGCTGTTTCGAGAAAATGTAAGGTTTTTATTGGTTTTTCCTGATCCAGCTAGGTTTTCCATGCACCCTCGTTTTCTGAGTCGTCTAGGTTTTTCCTGGCCCAGCTAGGTTTTCCGTCCCTGTTAACGTTATTCTGTTAAAGTGTAATTCAATTTCTGTCGGGGTACTTAGCCCGAGTAGTAGTTGCTTCCTAGTGAACGGTCTCTGTTCTTTGGGAAGTAATTTTCAAAAACTTTGTAATGCGTTATAACTATGAAACTATTATCTTTGACGTCTACAAAATTTCATAATTTAATCGAATGTAATTTTAGAGAAAAACGTTTGATGACAGGAAGATTTGTTAAAAGCACTGTACAGTAAGATGTGTGAGTATAAAAATATAAAACAAACAAAGTAGTATTACATTGCTTATTTATTTATATTCCCAAAATACACTGGCGTTGAGAAAACATTTAGTCTATTTATTCTCACATAAGTGTTAATTTTTCCATATTTTCGAGTAAACACCGATACGGCTCCTGATTTAATTAAGGTATCTCTATATTGATCATTCTTATTTTACGTTTATAGAAACGAGAGTTGTTTTTATTCTTAAATTGTTGATAATGGTTTTATTCTCTGTAAACATACAATTTTTTATTCATAATTTATTCACCATGAATTTTGGAATCGGCAAATAAAAAAGTGAGGTAGAATTTAATACTGTAGTACCTATCTAACAAGGAAGGTGTCGGACAATATATTTATTTCATTTATTTAATATAATATGTTAAGATCTTGACGAATGGAGAATTTGTGCACTCAAGATTTCTATAAAAATTTGCATAGATTCAGCGTTTGCTTTTCTAATGGCAGACAGATGTATGTGAAAAACCAATCGATTTACATTATACAAAAAAAATTCAAAATACCTACCATTGAATAAATTTAGCATATTTTTTGGAACATTTATTATTATTATTTTAAAATATACATAATAAGAAATCATTCAAATTTCCTTATAATTATGAAGCGATTTAAGAAATAATACGTTATTAATATAGGCACATATTATTTATGAATATTTTATTTTTTAGTTTGATGCTCGGCGCGTCGACCCAGCACACTGTGGTGGATCGCCTCTGATGCGATAATATGCATACGAGATAATATGCATACGATGATACGAGATGCTGAAAGACACTTGTGGCACTTTAAACTTGCGTATGTTCAAAATTTTTTAATGAGAAGGGGAAGGAAAAATCACCATTCCATTCGCCCCTCCCCTTTCTTAAGATTATTTTTCCTTATCCTTTTTGAATAAAAATGTATTCTATTCACCCTTACCTTTCTTGAAAGCAATTTTTCATTCTCCTTCTTGGAAAAGTTTAAGGAGCTATGAGTATATTGTAGCATCTCGTCATGATAATGTTACTAAGAATAGCTGAGATAATTTTATAGATTATGAAGCAATCATTTGAACAATATTGGTAGGTTTCCTGTTCTAAGATGTTGTGATGCCTTTTGGCCGAAATATTAAGTTATTAATTATTTAAATTATTATTATAAAATATTTAATATTAAAAGACATAAATTCCCTTGAAGCTAATTTCAATAAATCATGAATCGTTTATAAATAAGAAATATAAAGGTTGCACGTACGAAGTCAAGTTCAAAGCGTGAAATAAACATAAACAGTATTATTTATATTTACCAATGGTGAACTTGACTCGTCGTATAAATATGTTAACGATAGTGGTTTAGGATTCATTCCATTCTAATTCCATTTTAAGTATTTTAATTATTCTAATCATTTTAATCATTACAATTACTATTAATATTAGTGTTAGTAATAAGTAGTTTAATGTGTACTAGTAAAGTAAGGTAATAAACAGAACATGTCCCAGTGATACGGGTAATTGTTTTATTCCTGTAAGATGACACACCGAGTGACCAGCAACACCACCTATTCAGAGGTCCTTACACACCTATAATTTACCAAGTATCCATAGTAGGATACATACATTACAATGTATTTACAAAGCATGTCAAGCAGCGAATGCCGGACGGAAACGCAGGGAAGTGGATCTCCTCCCTAGCACCCGCGTACGTTGTCGCGCATGCGTGAGCGATTGAATGATAGTAAGAGCGACAAATTTGAATATCTTAAACTAGACCTAACACGGCCAAACTGACATCATTCCGCTCTCGGAATGCACATAGGTCTCAAAACCTGAAAAAGAAGCTGGGAGCGGGCA
This sequence comes from Galerucella pusilla, assembly GCA_910591695.1. Lineage (NCBI taxonomy): Eukaryota > Metazoa > Arthropoda > Insecta > Coleoptera > Chrysomelidae > Galerucella > Galerucella pusilla. Next base: position 138,320 of record CAJUYI010000458.1, read on the forward strand.
AAGAATTGAAATATTTTATCTTAACTAATATTTATAGGAAGTGCGATATGTTAATACACCCGATAGTCAGGTTTTTTAGTAATTAAGCGCGTATTTAAGATTCATAAATTTTGTCGAAATTTGCGGAGTTGGGACAGGCTTGGCAACACTTCAATAGACTATTTCTTTTTTGATTCCTAAAATGACCAAAAGAACAACATTACTCAGACTGTTGCCGCGCCAACAGTTATTCACAACAATAATTCGACAGGTGGCACGATGGGCCATTTGAAGTTAATTTTTATTTGAATGATAGGGTGTGAACATTGTAACATGCACATATTTGTTGTAAAAATCATTCAACATTTTTTTTATTTATAGCTTACTAAATGACACGATGGAAATATTGCAACATGCACATATTTGCGATGTGTCATTCTACACTTTAATTGATAATTCACTAAATGACACGATGGAAATATTGCAGCAAGCACATATTTGCAATGGGTCATTTTACATTTTCTAACTGATAGTTTCCTGAGTAGCGCATTAGAAATACGTATCTGCAATGGGTTGATCGAAGTCAATCTACTACCAATGATCTAACACGGCATAGATTAGACGAAACCTAGTGGGATTACTCACAAAGGGGAACAGCCTCTTGCATTTTGATTTGTGATAATTCTAATTATTTAAATTTCATCAACTTTGTTCGACCAATCTGAAAAATGTTCGATTCTACTCTTAGCTGATTTGTTGCGGTTTAACTATTGGAGCGATATATACACCAGAGGTTTTGGTAAATGTGAGTAAATGTGAGAAAAACGGGAAGGAAATATAATCATTACATTCTCCCTTCCCCTTAGAAGATATTCAATACTTTGTAATGGACATTAATATATTCAAGGAAGGGAAGGAAATATAATCATTGGATTCACTCTTCCTCTTAAGATATCCAATACTTTGTAAGCTAAACAACCGTACCGTATAATTGTTAAAATCACGGCTTAGTTTTCGACCGTGAAGGGGTAGAAGTGTGCATCGCGGGTGCTTTAAAGAGCTCACAGAGCTCGTTCGTATGGTCCAGCTATATACAATATCAACGATCGCGTGAAATAGATTCGTTATTTCACTGGTGGACTTCACGTATGCATTTGGATTATTATTTAAGCTGTGGCTTGCGCGCGCTCGCAGCGTTTTTTCATCATTATGACACTGCGAATTGATTATAAACTTTATATTTGAGGAAAGGGAATATTTTAATTAACCAGAAAATTTTTTGGGTGCTCTGCAGCGCTTATGTACTAGCCGCCACTAGTATGGGTCATCAATTAAACATGAATGCGAAAACGACATCAAATCATACTTTTTTCTACGACCCGTTTAAAAATAATAATCACATGCCATTATTATTATTAGATAAATATTCATTGTACTTTTTAATTTACTCTATATAAAAAAAATACCGCAAATGTTTTATACTTTTACATTTAATTTAGTTGTAAATTATTTTTTCCTAAAATGAACATAATATATATATAATGTATGATATTATTATACATTGTCGTGTTTTTTATTATTCCAGCAATTTTGCTATTCGAAGGCTACGTTTATGAATAGACAAAAATAAAAAAACTTATGGTCGTTAAATTATGCAAATATATCATGTAGTTACATTATAATTAGGAATTGTGTGGTTATATTTTATAGTAATAATGGATATACACGCAATAACTGTTTTCATAGACGTTTTTAGGTTATTAGTTGACTTGTTTGTTCATAGGATATCTCCAGAAGCCTATCAATCGGGAGAAATTACACCATTCAAAATAGGATGCAGACGTATCTTTCGTAGTGGCATTGTCTCGCGTCTTTTTCTCAATATTGAAGAAATAATTAGTTCAGAAGCACCAGAAAAATTTGTACAGACTTCAACTCCAGCTTCCCTATGATAATGAATCCTGTGATAGGTAATGCACGAATGCCAAAAAGAATAAAGTATAGATTGTCTTGAAAGAACCCACCCAACAACAGTGACAACACAAGGAAGGGTCAATGAGTTTTGTATCGGGTGTATAATGGCTGCATTGAATTCATTTGGCAGTATTAAATATTCCGTTTTAGAGTGCGCTTTCAAAGAGCTTTCTATACCAGTATTATGAGTTGTCATTAATTTTTCCGCAATGTCGAAAACACTTGTCATTAGATGCAAAGCTAATTGTGAAAAATGTATATGATTGTTTTGTAAGTAGAGGATTCATTGAACAAGCAGCTTTAAAAGAAGCCTGTCTATTTACAAAGACACCAATGTCTCTATAAAGGCTATTATTAACAGTGAAAAATTAAGTGGAAGAAGCAAACGTAGTGATTTTCAATCTCATTGTCTGGACAATGGCTAGCAGAATATAATAATGAGAGAAATATATTCCCTCTATGAAAGGCAGATTGTTCCTACTTTGGATACCTAATCTAAAAAGGAACCTGGAAGAAGATGACACCAATATAAATATGAGTTATGGAGTTATAGAGTTATTGGTAAAATGGGATTCACATATTATCGTAAAATTGACAAAAAACAAGTTGTTATGAAATCGCAATTATTGCGCACTTGGAGACTCAATTTTCTTCAAGACATTGTATGTACAAAAAATACGAGGAGTAATAAACCCTAATTAAGTATGCAAAACCTTCACAGGG
>CAJUYI010000459.1:0-13351 GCA_910591695.1 Galerucella pusilla
AAGGTGCGAGGTTTATAATTTTATTGTCTTCAACGCCATGGTGTATATACATTTTTTTCCACTACTAGCCAAATTTAAGACAAAAATTAGAAATATCTCACAAACTTACCACGAGAAGCATCTACTCAGTATCTGTCAGTTTCCGATATATCATGAACGTGCTCGTTGTGTCATCAGTAATTTTTGGTTTAGCGCGAATTTTGGACTTATGGCATTTTCATCCAAATAATTCTATCTTGATGCGTGATTTTAAGCAGCTAATATGTTACAGACAATCTCCTTGGTATACAAAATTATGCTGCACAAGTTTTTGTTAAACTAATATCTCTGAATTCTCAAAATATTTGAATTTGTTCATTATTGACGTAGGTTAATCATTTTTTCATTATACACCATGATTGTGAAGACATTCATATGCCTCGCACCCTTTTCCGCTCTTTCAATAATAATAGAGAAAATAAGAATGAGAAGTGACAGAGTTGAAAAATTTCATAAGCCAATACAAGTTACCTTTGACTTCGACAACATGTTACCTATTATTTATTTAAAATAATAAGGCAAGATAAATTGCAACGGCGACTCAATGTTGAGAGCACCTCAGGTGTGAATTCGGAGACCAAACTAATATCAATTCAGGGAGTAGTCTTACCGGTTCGCGGGTAATCCTACTTTATTCAAGTTATTGAAGTTATATTGAAGTTGATGAGATTATAGATGAAGTTAAGAAACCAAATGAATTTAATAAGTTGATAATTAAAGTTAATCAAGAAAGGAAACTGGGCGCCACCCTGAATAATATTAGTCGACTTGTTTTTCACCTCACAACTCTCTATCAACAAACCTGGAAATGATGGTAGGGAAGGAATATGAACAACGTTGTTAAATTTAAAAGTTGTATGATGACTTTAAAACTAATATATCATATTGAATAAAAAAAATATTGTTGTTGTTTGTTGAAGCACGTTGTTTCACTTTGTTTTACTTTCCTCAATTTTTTCGGACAGATCCTAGGTGTCTGTTAATCCATGGGAATTCGGTTCATGGTACTGGAATTTCACGTACTAATTGGCAGGTACAAAGTCGCAGGTACTAAGTCGCAGGTACTAAGTCTCAGGTACTAAGTCGCAGGTACTAAGTGCTAAGAGGGATTCATTGTATCAGCAATAGTTACATTCTTTTTTTATGTAAAATTCAGGATATCCACAGTTATTCGGTTTACAATTATTGTTTAATAAATTCATTTCAGAACGTGGTTCATAAAAAAAATATCCTGTAATTTATTATTAAAAACACAAAAGAAGCAATAAATAAATGTGATATGATACGATATGATATTATTAAGGAAATCTTATTTATTTCCATTCATCAAAGAAATCAAAGAAACAATATCTAAATAACATAAAAACTCAATTTTATTTTACTACTTATTTCAATCACAGGCGATAAAAAAATGTAATCCAGAAATATAATATTCTAGGTTGGTAATTGATTGAATTCATTAATTAACTAAAGGCGTCTGATGTTAATCTACCTCATAGAAACTACTTCGTCCGGAATGTCACGTACAAATTGGCAGGTAAAAAGTGCTAGGAAAGATACAGTGTATCAGCAATAGTTACACAATCACAGAAGGTCAAAAAAATGTAGTCCGGTAATATAATATTCTAGGTTGGTAATTAGATTGAATTAATTAATTAATTAAATATGCATATTTTAAAGATTTCAACTATATACATGTGAACCTTTTATCAACTGTATAAGAAAAACTAGAAAAAGAAAAAGAACAAGATGAAAAAAAATATCATTTTATGTGTGTATCTGGCACTTATCACTATAAATATATAGGAGGAAGAAATATAAAGCAAGCAAGAATGCACTTTAGAAAAAAAAAGAGTTTTAGGTAAACCTCTCACCAGTAATTTAAAATTAACCCTATTGGTTCATGGTTCACAGGAGAAAGGAAGCTTATTCTTAATACTCGTTATTAAATTGAACCATGCGATGAGCAATCGACATACGGTACATATTCCTTTCCTGTTCACATGCTCCACTTCGAGAAATAATTTACATATTCGTAGTGTGTTCCTAATTTTCTCTCTCTCTATAGGAGAGAAGAATTGAAATATCTGACCAATATCAGTGTATACTGATCCTCACCAACGGAGATTATCTGTCGCACATTAGATGTAAAAATTTGCCTTTCAGCGGTGATCGGTGCCACAAAACAGTCTAACCTATAGAAGTAAAAGTCTAATAGGATTACCTAGAATGAAAAAATGAGGTGTCAAACCCATCCACCTGAAGCGCTAGTTGCAATTGGGTTGTCCAAATAGGCAAGGCATCGGAGGCCGAAAAACAGACTAAGGGAAGAAGAATTTCAGCGATCGCATTGGATGGGTTCAGAACTATTTCATAGCGCTTTTTTAATGGAAGTTTGTTTATTTTGATGACTAACCATTTCCTAAAGTCAGGTAATACCTAAAACGAATTTAGGAATTCCTAAATGCAATTTACATTTTACCACGCGCTAAGTAATACCTAAGAGTGATAAGAGTGATAATATTTCTTTTTGATCAATCCTGAAAGGATTGTAGGAACAACTTTGCGAGTGAGGCCCCTTCTGTATCTGTAGAGTAGGGAGGGTGAGTGTGTAGTCTCACAGCACTTAGGCCACATGTGACCCATTGTACATCCTCCCGAGGAGTTGTCCTCCTAGGTCATTGTCCATCCTGTCCTTCTCAGGAAGGTGGACAGGTCACTGGGAGACATCTCCTTTTTGGCCCCTTTTTGTCCCAATAACAATATATTGTGGTTCTAAATGCCTGTTGCAAACTTTGTAGGATTTATAAATCTGCTCAGCGCTTGATTCCTTTAGTTTTGAATTGCGAATAAAGGCAACCCATTCATCCAACAGTAAAGGGTCATGTTTGACAAACCTATGTCGTTTTGATGTGATGTCTGTACACCCAAGAACGCAACACTTTCACACCAACCATTATAAAGTTATAATATTATGAATTATCACACTTAATAACACTTACATTCCCTAATTAAAACACTAAGCGGGAAAGTTGCCAAAACCAACTTTAAAAATTTTATATTTAAATAGCGCGCTAAAACGCGCTGATTTTTTATGACGTCAGTGATCTTGTCGCTCCGCCTACCGCAGTGAGAAATCAACCATCGTATTACTGTCGCCGTGGAAGAGCTGCAGCTGACCGTCTTCATTGCTTTGCTCGCGCTGTGGACAAATTGGCCGAGAATGCCCGTGTGATAGTCACGAACCTTGTACCCGCTCGCTAGCAGTTCAAATGCATCTGGTCGCCCGTAACCACCCACTCCACTGACTGCAGGATACTGTGGTTCATTGCATAGATAACTGGTTCAGTGTGGTTCAGTGCAGCATAAGCACCGTGCGACCCCCATTCACCTTGGAAGTACCTAGGCGTAGGCGAAGGTCATATCGACACCATTCGTCCTGTGAGTTAAATTTTGTAACGAAGTTACTAATTTTCCGATTTGCAAAAGCAACAATTATTCCGGTTTTATATTTAAATTTGTATTTCGGTTATTTTTCAACGTAAAAATGTGATTCTTTTTCGTATGTTATCATAAAAATAGCCCGGTTTTAATATAATGTTTAATTCTTCCGCGATATTAGTTTTTACAAAGATTGTATCACCTCCGCGCGTCGATAGAACTCTGAAGGCTCTGTAGGCCGACCAACCGCACCAAATAATACACCGACGTATACTTCGCTGGTAGCACTAAAAGGCATGCTACCGAAACGATAGGACAGTTCGTCCGCAGACCTCGCAGAGGCTAGAGGTTGAATTAGGAACCACCAGCAGGTGTAGATACCGAAATTTCGGAGAGTCAGTCCGCCGACAGAGCGACAAGAAGACCACCACACCGTCTACATAGCAGCCAAGAGCCGAACCAGAGAGCTGTAGGTCAGTTCTGTCCGTGACTCGAAGACCGCAGCACATATTCCGAGGTGAGTTTTGCTTAGAATTTGGGTACTGTTCTCAACCGTCGCATTTCTATGTTTGGGCCTTCAGCCACCCGTTGATATGCCGAGGGGAAGGAAACTACTACTGGGGGCGCTGAGTTTTCACATCTCAGTAGTAGTCGCGAAACTGCCATTGAGGGCGCTGAGTTTTCACATCTCAGTGGTAGTCGTGTTTGGGCCTTCAGCTAACCGAGTCAGGATAGGATATTGGAAAAGTGTTACAAGAAACACAGGGCGGGAATTTTATAACGCGTAACCTGAGAACCGTACCCCTCTGCCGTAGAACTTTGACTGGTCGAGAGCTTTGTTTGCGCACGCTCAACTTTTCGCTTTAATATGCACCCGCTTTCTCTTGCACTCCCCGTTCCTCGTAGTAATAACCCGTAGTTTGGCGCTTTTAGATACCGTTGCTTTTAGAGTAGTAATTTTTGTTATTAGAGGATTTAATAAATACATTGAGAATAAGCATTGTTTTCCTTCAACTTCGTGCAACGCCGAGGAAAAATACAGCAGCGAATACCCAGGTTGACAATCCAGGGGGACAGGTAAAATCTGTTTCACCAGCTACAGTGCATTCGTCAACACCATATTGACCCCTGGAGTATTTTCCTTCTTCACTGACGCTGCCCGGAGCAAGTGGAGCATACCACTTTAAAAAGCTGGCGCCCGAGGCATCCGTTACCAGAGTTTAGGCGTCAAATCGACCAGTAACGGTGGAAAGGTCGTTACAATTTGATAGGTTAGGTTTGTTAATGGCTTGTTATTGGATATAGGTATACATTACCGATACTCTTTATTCCCTATTTCTACAATATTCAGCTTAGTAAATAGTTTTTTAAAAATATTTTATCAGTACTTGTATTACTGTATAAACGACGCTGTAATACAATATCTAGCTAGCTCGTATTTGTAAGTAAAACAGGGTGAATAATAATTATTGCTTGGTCATCGACACTACAACTTCCTACCTGAAATATAATGATTTGCTTATTAGCAGCAATGTCGCAATTAACAGCGTGTGCCAATAATTTGCAGCATGCACACATTTCAATGGTATTATATTTATACTTAACTAATAATTATTCAATAAAATACGTATACTTAATATTATATTACAGAATGAAGTGAAAAGTGAATTTAAGTAATTTAATCTCAAAGTTAAACGGGAGGAGTGAATACAGTGTTAAAAATTAAGGGTTGCAATAGTTCTAAAATGAAGTGAGTAGTACTACCAAAAAGTAAATAGTTCAACCAATTTTCTTAAAACAAAAAGTGAATACAGTGCTAAGAATAAAAAAAATTAATTGCCGCAATAGCTCTGAAATGCAACTCTGAGGAGGAATTAGTGATCAACAACATTCAACCCAGCATGATCATCACACTGTAAGCAAACTCATATCAAATTCAGACCAACAAGAAGATCTACTGATACGACCAAATTCTCTGAACCTCCAAGACTATCCCATTCCCATTACACCAGTAAACTTTTCCGCTTTCCTCATCCGCTCTTCCCTTCGACCCTCTGTCCTCAAAGTTAATATCCTTATATTTGTAGTAACAGCCCCCCTAAGACTCCTGTAAGAAAAATCCCTGACAACATACAATAACAATGCCTGAATCCGATATCAAATATCTCTCCGTTCTCCCAGAGCTGGACGGAAATCCAATTGAATTGTATAACTTCATAGATGTTGCTACCAGACCACTCAAATACTACTGTTATGTCACCGAGCCAGAATGCTTCCAAAACTAGATGCTCACAACTGGAATATCAAGTGAAATTAAAGGAAGGGCAAAAGAAGTTGTATCCATTTATAGTTGTTTCGAATGGATTTCAATCAAAAATACACTGATCCAAAACTCCTTAACGACATTCTAAACCTTTCTACGGGAACCACTCGAATCTACGATAAGAGCTATTAGACCAACAACATTATCCGATGCTATTCAATTCATTCAAGAAGAAAATAACATCAGATACCTTCAAAGAGGAAGCACCTCCCAACAACCATCGTTGTACCAAACACTTTTGAGCCACAGCAACAACAATAAGTAAACAAACGAAGACCACTCCCACAACCATCAAGATTTCAACCCAGCCACAAACTAATGTATGGACGAACAGGCAATCACCTTTCCAGTCCTAAGCCAACCCCAATGAGTACCTCGTCAAGAACAGAATCTCAATACAAGAGCAGGCTTCCACAACACAATACCCCAATATTTGTTTCAGAAGAATAATATTCAATATAGAACAGTACAATGTAGCTCATGACATCCACGAATCATATGAACTCATGATAGATAGATTCTAAAACAACCATAAAAGAAGAGGTCCCAACCTCACCCAAATTTGGAACAAAATACCAAAGAAAACCTGTTCAAACAACAGTTCAAACAAATTGCTTTCTTTTCAATCGAAGACACCCCTGCGTCCACTACAGCATAATTCGCCCCTGTTTTGAAACCCTTCGCATTAGAGCGCAAACCCCTGATTCCCCTCTTCTATGAAAACGTGTAAAAAACGTTAGCAGTCAGTGAGTTGATCTAGAAACGAGTGGTCGCTCTCTACTTCGATGGACTGTCGATATAGTATCGATTGCCATGTTTTTCCTGTTATTGTGTTTTTAAAGTGTAATGTAATAGTGGTTTGTGCACCTAGTGTGGATATGATGGCCATATCACACGAGGACGAAGTCTGAGCACGACGTTCCAGTGCGATATGGACAATTCACACGAGTATATTTTTTCTACGACCCACTTAAGAAAAAATCTAGAAAATAAACATTTTAATAAACTGTAATATAACTTCAAATTGAAAATTTGCTACAATTTTATTAATAATTTCACCAATTCAATTTCATGTTTCCACCAATTTTTTGTGGTAAACGTACAGTTCTTAAATGTATAATTTGTATTTATAATGCTACGGTTTCCCTTTTCAAATATGCGGTGCTGTTATAATTAGATGCTGCCAGTCGGACTCCTGCACGAAGGGTACCACTATCTGCATTATCTATAACGATAAATATTCTGCTAAATATTTCAAGCGTCTATACCTGATGTCGTTATCAATATCGAACAGAATGATTATTTAAAAAGGAAATTAACAATTGAAAAAAAAATTCTTCGCGGGGGATTGAACCCTGGTATATCGCGTGAGAGTCTGGTATGTTTACCACTCGACCACCGAGGAATATGTTGATTGTTTATCTATGTCAGATGTCAGATGTAGTACATAATTTTATATAATCTGACGTCCATTAAAGGTCCCCTTAAATCTTAAATCTTACTCTATTTTTAGTATTTGTTGTTAATTTGTACGAATTTTTTATTTTAGTTTATTTTTGTGAATTAATATTCCTCATCCAGTGCTTTTAGGAGAGAATTTTTTGAGAAGTTATTTCGACGTTTCTTTGAAGTTAAAAAAAGATGGGTGACGGGTACTAAACGCGAATGCTGATTGGTTGATTTCATATACGTTCTAGGATGTATATAAAATCATATCCGTTCAATTAAGCGATATAGCGTACATTTCCATTCTGTAATCTCTGCAGAAAATGGATAATGTACATGTGGGTGTGAAAAAATATGTTTTTTGTATAAATTGATCGTGATAGTAGTGCCTGTGAAAGGTCGTAGGTCAACACCTTTCCATTTACAATTTATAAACTTCATATGCCGGCATCCTCAATGTTGCCCAAGTGCTCTACCAAGCTCACTTAATTTGTTTTATATCCCATTTTTTTGTAACTGTTACGAATCTAAGAAAACACTTAGATTACAATATTTGTATTGTATATTTTCTCTCTGGACTTCAGGACGAGGAACTGTCCAGTTTGTTATTTGCATTTTCACTCTGTAAAGTAGTGCACTCGTCTGGTTTTGTATGCCTTTTCCTATGCTTGGCAGAACCTAATATGAGGTATAACCGGAAGTGTGTACTTTCTAGCTTGTTCCGCAATTATAATCAGATGGTTTTTCCCAGACCTCTAATTTATTGAATGTATTGTAACGAAGTTAATTTTCCGACAATAATTATTTTTAAGTTTTCAAAATTATCTCATTTAATATCGTATATAACCCGTTATACCCTCTGACTTCTGTGTAGGAATAATTTGTTAAAAATTTCCACTCCGAGTTTCAATTTAGAATTTCAAGTTTCGACCGCGATACGATTGTAGAAATTCATGTTTCCTCACTGTCACGGAATAAGTAGCGCGCAGGTCGAACTAACTAAGAGAGGTGGAAAGCAGTCTGAATCATAGTCTGAATAGGGAATCTCTGAACCACTGAAGAAGAAGGCAAGATAGTCGAGTCGAGAGTAGTTCGATGGTTCGATGCTGGCTGGCGAAGATAAGAGTCGCTAGCATTTAACACTGGGATTGCCGATTTATTTAAAAATTCCTAGTCCGTTTGTTCTGTTATTTTTTTCGTAAATTTTTGAAGTTGGAGTAGTTGCTGCGAAGGTAAGACTTTATGGAAATATAAATTCAAATAAAAGGTGGTCTTTTTCAATAATTGGTGGTCTTTTCAATAATTGATAGGCGGAAGTCTATTCAATATAATTGAATTTCCATTTTCACAACAAGCATTATACTAATTTAGTAGTGTCATTGTATACCAATAATATAACGAAAGCTCGTACAGTTAAGTCTTAATAATATTCCTTCCGTATTCATTCCCGTTTCGGTTGAAATATTGAAGTTTTCCAGGCGTCCTGCCAGGGCTCGTTGGTATTTCAATTTAAGAACGTGAAGCCCGCTGAATCGAAATATTAAGGTTTTCCAGGCATTTTGCCAGGGCTCATGGATATTTTTATTCACGGATCAAACCCTTCCGTCCTTATTCCCGTTTTCAAACCCCGTTTTGGTTGGAATATCGAAGTTTTCCAGGCGTCCTGCCAGGGCTTGCTGGTATTCCAATTCGATTACGTAAAGACCGCTGAATCAAAATATAAAGGTTTTCCAGGCGTCCTGCCAGGGCTCACTAATATTTTCATTCCCGGATCGAACCCTTCGCACTTTCTTTTCCGATCCCTTGAGACATTTTAATCAAATATGCCTGTGCAGTTTACATACCAGGTGCATCGCAAGTAATTGTATATTTTGCTAGCATCAACCTAGAATCCGTTTTTTTTGCTTTCAATTATTAACCCGCTTATTGAAAAGACTTCTTAAAAGACTCATCTAGCTTTTACCGCTTTTCTTTTTCATATAAAGACATTGGTTATGCTCATGTCCTGCTCACTTCGTCTCTAATAAACGCATAGTGATCGTAGGTATAATTAGTAAAGAGTTTGCTTATATTGCTGTTAAGCTCATTAATTCCTAATTATTGGATATATACATCACCAATACTCCTAATTCTTTATTTAGTCAACAATGTCTAGCTTATTAAATAGTTTTCTATTAGCTTATTATATAACTATATGAACGACGTTGTGATACAATATCTAAGCTCGTATTTGTTAGTAAGACAGGTTTTATCATTATCAATAATAAAGTCTTTTTAAGAAGGAGCTTTTAGTGGAGCAGCCCTTAATACGTGGAAGAGGACCTCAGCTTCCAGTCCAAGCAAGTAACATCTGACGCCGCTGTTCCAGGCTGTGAGACCGCAACAACCTTGCCAGTTTTGATATTTTTTGTTTGTTTGTTATACTCATCCTGTTCAAATATTAGGAGTTGAAAAAATATCCGACGAACGAAAGTTGCACCTGAGGTCATTAATTCTTTTCCTCAAGAAGAGGGGGTGTGTGACGATTATTTTTTTCGGGTACCGTTTGAATGAGTTAGTTTTTTTATTTTTCCGTAACAAATTTAATTTGGTACCAAGTTTTATATACTACCACTACTGAATTTGCAGGCGAGCCTTGACCTAGTCAAACTAAAGTCAAGGTTCCGGCACTAAGGCCACTGGCGGGCCCATTGTGCCATTCCTGCTACCTAGACATCCATGAAGCAAACCCCTTCAATAAAGGCGACAACATTTTTCAGTGGATGCCTGCTTGTGTCTCCAGGGGCCATGACAGGAACTCCGAAGATTCGCCTGCGTAATACAGCCCAGTGTGGACACTCTTAAACATGGACTGACGTTTCGTCAGTCATGCCGCAACCCCTACGTAGGAAACTTTCCTCTACTCCTAGGTTGTAGAGGTGCTTCCTTACACAGGAGTGCCCTATTAGAAGTCCTGCTATCTTCCTCAAACTACTCCTTGGTAGTTCAATAGCCGCCCCAGCGTGTCAATCAGTCTATCCCCTCAGTACAAGTTTGGATTGTCTAGGACCCTGCAGAGCATTCCAATGAGCGAGGAGCTGGTTCCTAAGCTTCCTAAACTTCCTCATATCCTTGCGTATTGTTTGTTTTGTCAGGTCGAGGGTCGGGCCCGGGCCGCAGAAAGGAGCTGCCACCCCTTTCGCAGCCAGTGCATCCATCATTTCGTTGCTTTCAAAACCAGAATGGGCCGGAATCCATTCTAGCCGCACTGCGTTCCGACTTGCAAGATCAACAGGTCGTCCTAGACATTCGTCAGCAAGTCCTGAGTTGATGGTATATCCACTCAAGGCTTTAATTGCTGCCTGACTGTCGGTGTATATGGTTATGCGTCGATCAACATAACCTCTGTCTAGGTTTATCTGCGCACATTCCAAGATAGCGTATATCTCGGCCTGATATGCAGATACACCATCACCCAATGGTACACAGATTTGTGTCCTTGGGTTCCTGGAGTAAATTCCAGCCCCTGCTCTGTCACCAAAACATGAGCCATATGTGAACCAGACGGCCCCATGAGGCTATGTATTCGTCTCTTTTCCCCAGGATTCTCTGTCCCGGATCATAAACCTGTATGGGGTTGCGAAGTAGTACTTGCGCAAGCATTCGTCAGACGCTCGAGCCAGAACTGGAATATCTTCCAGGAGCCGGAGCTTCTTGACGTGTATGCACTCTTCCCCTCTTCGCACGTATCCCAGACGCTTCAAGCGCAGGAAAGCCCTCCCCGCCTCAGCCTCGATCACATGGTGAATAGGCCGAAGACCAAGGATCACTTCTATCGCAGCAGTTGGTGTAGTCCTCGTGCAGCCAATTGCCTCCCAGACTGACCACCCTTTGAGGGCGTGTCAGTTGCGATCTAGCCGTGACCAAGGTTACCCTCGGCCACCAGACCAGAGCCGCATATGTGAGCATAGGCAGCATGATCACTCTATAGAACCATATGATCGTTTTGGGGGTCAGTCCCCACCTCGGACCAATGGCTCTCCTACAGACCCAATACGTGTTTGTCACCTTGCTTAGGCGACTATCAAGATGAGCCTTGCATGTCAGTGATTTATCGATTTATCAAGGATCACTCCTCGATACTTCACCTGTTCAATCACCGGTAGTGGTACTCCACCAAGATGTAGACCCTCAGGTCTTATACTTCTCTTCTTGGTGAAAGCAACTATCTCAGCCTTGGCAGGATTTACTGCAAGTCTGTGTTCGTTACACCACCCATGAACCCTATTCAGAGCCATTTGCTTGAGGTCCCTGAGAACGGTAATGTGCCTTCCAACAACAAGGACGACGATATCATCGGCATACCCAATCGTTAGAAGGCACTTATCGTTTAAAAGGGTTATTAGTTCGTCAATTACTGGGTTCCACAAAGTGGGCGATAGAACTTCCCCTTGCGGACAACCTCTAGCGACGATCACCTTCGCCACATGGTCTTTCACGTGGCCTCCACTGTACGGTTGCACAACATGGCCCCAAGCCAATGTGTGATCATTGGCTCTATTCCATGATTTGCCGCAGCCCTACACATAGATCCTACAGGGGTGCTGTCAAACGCCCCTTGTATATCCAAGAATGCTCCAAAGGCGACCATGTCATTTTCTAGCGCCTTCTCCACCTAGGTTACCAGTTGGTGTAAGGCACTTTCGGTTGACTTCCAACACCTGAAAGCATGTTGGTTGTTGTGCAAAGGACACCTAAGCCCAACCTTTTCCTTCATGTACTGATCAGCCACCCTCTCCAGTGTTTTTAGCACAAAGGATGTTAGGCTTATGGGTCTGAAGGACTTTGCCACTGTGTAGGTATTACGACCCGGCTTGGGTATGAAGACAACTCTCACCTGCCTCCACTGTTCGGGGACATACCTGCGTGCCAAACAGGCCCGAAATATATGCACCAAAATTGTGCCATCGGCCTCCCAGCCTTGTTGAAGCAAGGCCGGGAAGATTTGGTCTTTTACCGGAGACTTGTATGGTCTAAACGTCCATATTGCCCAAGTACTCCGCTCGTAGGTGACTATTTCTTTTGCTAGAAGATAGTCCCCTTCATACGGTCGTTGTATGCCAACATATCCTATGTCTGGACAGTCCCGCTCGATTACCCCACAACCGGGGAAGTGTGTCTCTAGTAGATGCTGCAAGGTATCCACCGGTGTTTCGGTGAAAACATCCGGTGCGACTTCCATGCAGCCTAGTGCGCTGTCTGGCGATTTCGTTAAGATCCGGCGCAGCCATAATTCTAAAGTAGCATTAAACATTCCGACGTTCCCTGATAGTGGTTAGTTGCAAAGTTGCTTTAAATTATCAAGGTTCCTTTGCCCAAAAGGTCCCATCGAATGAGGCAATAAAGTAACTACCATAACATGTTATTAGCAATGGAGTTTTAATATTGCAGACAGCTCCTCTTCGACTGGAATATTAAGGCTGTTAGTTTCAATGAAATGGAATAAGGGGGAAATTCTAAAGCTGCCCGTATCTCATTGGCGTCTTTCGGCACCAAAAACTACAAAAATCAATTCGCTATCTGCATCGATTTGGGTAGCATTGTTTATAAATTACAATAATTTCTCAGGTATATTTTTTATGATTGTTCTATTATATTTTGGCTTGTTTCACAAAAAACTGAACCAGATGAAAAAATTTGCCAGCCTATTTTATTAAGGAACCGCAAAAAATTGGAAAACCAAAAAGCGGAACCAGCCAGATGACCATATTTGGCCATATTTCAAGCTGATGATAGTATAAAATATTAGCCCCACAACGAGATATGAGTTTACCGTAGCTAACGAGCTCTAGCAACGAACAAAAAACAAAAATTTCATCATATCAGCTTACAAAATTTGAATTTAAAACTACATAGATCAACAGGTTCTCTTCTCAGTCACAGAATCAACTTCAGTGAATAAGCAACGAGCAAAAAAAATTGACACCCTATTTTTTCGCAACGTGATGAGCAGCTATTGGATCCTGGAGAAAAAAATGGATATCTCACAAAAGAATAGTGGAAAGGAAGTTTTTCATGATTTAGTTAACTGTATAAACCCTCACTTCGTGGAATCTACTCATC
>CAJUYI010000459.1:13751-30023 GCA_910591695.1 Galerucella pusilla
GTGGAGTCATTTAAAAACAGTTAGTTTCATTTAAAACCATATTTTCATGATTTGTTATTTTTTCAGAGCCTTTCACCATTCATGGAGATTACGATCAAAAATTCGAGATTTAATTTTGGATGAGTACGAGAAACTAATAAAACTAATAACTGAAAATACCAAAACAGCTACCGAAATATCAGAGTCTCGCGTCTCTCAGATATTAGGGCCCGTATATGAACTACTAAGAGCTTAACCTACCAAGTACATTAGAGGCAGCCAATGCCTGTAGGAATTCTTATCAACCATCTTATATTCAAAATTATGTACTTAATTATGGTGATACACAATTTGCTTGTAATAACTATAATTAATTAATATTTTCCCAAAAAAGTATATTTTCACCTACCCGTAACTGCAACTCATTCCTCTTGTGATACTGATTTATTTCTTTTGTAAACGTGACTTAATTTCACCCAACAGCAAATCAATAGTTTTTTCTTCCAAACGTACGAAGGAGACAAAGTTGTTGTCATAGGTACATCATGTTTTGTATAATGAATTGATCTCCATCCAGCTCTTGTAACATTAATATCGCAAACAGTTCCAAAATTGTGTGAAAATGCCAAAACAAACTCAATGAACTAGGTGAGAACGATATAGTCACATTACTGTGAATTCCAGGACACACTGGAATAAACCCTTTTGCGGAATCAGCTCCAATATAATATTGGAAGAAATAGGTAGGCCCGAAAAAAGGAGGAGATCTGACCATTGGGAAGATCTAGTAGGGCTTAGACAACTAAAGATTCTTCTATTTGACTAAAATCTGTTAAGATCAAATGAATGCATAAGTCAAAATAAAACTGCGCTAGAAGTTTTAAGGGGAATCCCAACGGGGCATTGTCACCAGACAGGGTACCTGAAAAAGTTAAAAATAGTGGAGGAAGAAAAATGAAGCACTTCTTCAGAATCCTAGGGCACAGTTCCTGGTAGATTACTGGATAGAAGGGAAACATTTACCCAAGTTGAAGCCTGAAGATATCCTAAAATTTCTCCGGGAAGTAGGATTGAGGGAGCTACCAGTTTCTGAGACTCTCCTTAGAAACTAAGTGGAAGTAGAGGGCAGAATAGGTCTCAGTGAATGTCACTCAAAAATACAAATAGGTTTTGTTGTGGCCTCTATGCCATCATGGTGTATAAGCCGAACTCCTAACTGGTTATCTAATCACCAAGCTTGTTACCTGCAGTCTGTCTTCAGCCTTATGGATAATTTGTATACTTTCTTACAGAAAAAATAGATATTATCAACGTGGATTAAATTTTTTCCATTATCATTTAGTCTTAGATTTACCAACTTAATTAGAGTTTCCTGTAAAAATTATCACATTGAACTGATAGTTTGGCAAGTTTATCTGAAGCTACGCGGCATCGGTAAGAGGGGAGGAAACATGGCGCATATCTGCTATAAAAGTACGGTACCTATTTTACCAGGTAAAATTGAAAATACAAAGGTCTCTGACAAACTGGATGAATCAATATCAGTGGATTGAAGAAGTGAGATGGAAGATCACATGCACGCGCTTGCCAATAAGAAGTCAGCTGGTCGGCCGTTTCAATGAAAATCACCAATTATGTAATTCGGAGGGTGTGGTAATTATGGTTTTCGTACAACGCTGCCAGAGCTTGAAGAAGCCCATAACAAATTTGGAAAAGTGCTCATCTTTTAACATCCATAAATTGGAGAAATATTGTTAATAGGAAAAACCAAAAAAAACACGCACATTAAAGTATTAACGTTCAATCATATTGTTGATATTGTTAATAATAAGAAGTACATTTTCTAATTATTATCACTACATACTCAGCACTTCAGCTTTTTCATGGTGAAACGTGGCAATATCGAATGTTTTCTACTGCATTCCTTTCACAGCTTCAGATAAACTTGCCAAATTATAGAAGTGTAATTCAATATCCTCATGGCATATGGCCAGGGAAGTAGTTGTTGCTTCTCGGTGAGCGGTCTACTTTTTGAAGAGCAATTCTTAAATTTGTGAGGCGTAGTATTGAACTATTATCTTTGACATCTATTAGTTACTGTGATAATTCAGTATACAAATTCAAAAAAAGACGTAATTATACTTTAGTACCAAAAATATATGCAAGAAGTGGTCTTGCAAAAAATACCACTATCTTCAGTGTAGTAGAGTATGGAGAGTATGCAAAATGCATTTATTCCTAAATCCAGTAATGCTAAACTTGCTAACAAAACCTAAATATTGGCGTTACGAAGACCTGTGGCTACGAACTAACGATGCTACGAGTTGTCGCCGTAACGAATTGTCCAATACCATTTGTGGGGTTACGAACTGTTGTGTTATCATTTTTGTCATAAAAAAACACTTTTTGTTGGTCACACTGACCTTAAACTGAACTCATCTATTAGTAATCTCTGTACGTTTTAATCCTATTAAAGTCATTTTAGGTTAGACAATTTCTTGTGCAATATTTGGTTCAAGTTTTGGAACAATTCAAATTTTTAAGTCTAAAATTGAAAATTGTATTAAAAATTGTATACCCTGTCAAATTGTAAGAAAATAGAACAGGTTCTATTTTCTTAACAATTTGATTTATTGTTTCTGTTTCTGTTCTACGATGAAAATGTTCTATGAATATGTCATTAATCTTGATAATTTATGGTTATGTATTAAAGTGGTTGAGGAATATATCTTGATATTAGGCAAATAAAATTCAAAATGGCGACACAGGGTAAACAAATTCGATTTAATACATTGTATACCGTGGATTTTGGTATACATAGGTGTTTATTTTGGAGAAAGGTGCTGTTTTTTTTGCTTTGGAGTCTCTATACTAATAATATACAATAAAAAGTTCAGTTTTATAAAACTTTTAAGCTGGGTATATTAATTCAAGACCAACTTTTGGTTGTGTACCTATATAAGAACATTATTTTATTGTTAGTGGTTTTTAGACTATCAATAATTATTATTTAATATTTACGGGTAAGTACACACTGACTAAATCATATGAAATATTATAATGAAAGTAAAACTTTCATGAAATTGCTGGCATTAAAATTTCACTTGCTTGAATTGGAAGATATCACCTCCAGTATTTAACTTTTATGCTTACGGATTTTAGGAGTGAAACACCTACTTCAAAATGCCAACAACTTGTATTGTAGTCGGTTGTGGGAGCCGTTCAAACCGAGACCAAGTAAGCTTTTTTAAGGACCCAGCTGTTTTAAAGAACACATTTTTGGTGCACAAGAATGAATTAAGTAAGAAGCGTAGAGAAATGTGGTTAGTAGCAATCAATAGAGATGATTTAACAGAATCAAAAATCGAATATCAGGCTGTATGTAGCAGGCATTTTGTTGAGTTTTGTTCAATAACAATATTCATAAAAACTAAGAACAGTGATATTATTATATTCTAAATAAAAAATACTAATCAAATGAACAATATACTAAACACTAATAAAATATACTAAATTGAAGCAAAATATACTAATAAATTCGACTAAAAAGTCTTGAGCACTGTTTATGACTGATTAGACAATACAAAACTAACCTATCTGACTAAATTGTTTGCCCTGCACGGCCATATCAGGTCACGTGATCTGGATTGCCTAATAGGACATGTCCACGTGCCGTCACAAACTATTTTGACAACAGCCTGGTGGTAAAACAATAAACAAAACATTCAGAGCACTTGGTACTTAATAGTGAGGTTATGCTGATTTATAATGATAGATCGTGTTTGAGCTTAGCTGGTTATCTTCAGTGTACTTTTAAAGTTATTGTTTGCATATTCAATAATATATTATATAGGTTAATAGTTGTTTATTGTTTGACAATTTTTCATCGTGTCTATTGTTCATCGTTTCACCACCAAGGTATTGTCAACTGTCAACTGTCGTGGGCATGCCCTATAGATGATAGATTGAGATGTTAATTGAGGAAATTTCGAAAAATGCTTGTTTGTACAATGTAAAACACGAAGATTTCCATAACAAAAAGTTAAGACGTGTAATCTGTAGGCTAAGCACTATTAGACCGTTTCATTAACCATTTATTTTACCAAATTTTGCGACGTCTCCTTCTCCTCTGTCTTAAAGTTAATATCCGCTTAGTGGCATAAGCAGCCGTGCAAATTAATAAATATCTACCTATTTCAAATTTTCCGGTTCCATAACTACCGAAATTTTTGAAAAGGTTATATTTATTCCATCATCAAATCGAATCACTGCGCAGAATCTTGAACTAAATATTGTTCAATAAATTGGAATAGTCTAAAATAGCGTAAAACAGTTGGCCCAAATTTCACACAAGAAATCCATTCTAAATATTGTTCCAAAACTTGGACTATATTGCACGAAAAATTCTCTGATCTAAAATGACCTTTAAAGAAGTTTTTTATTTCCTTTCAACTCACATACACTTTTATTACGGGTTTATACACAACTAACCACTTCCGTTGTAATGAAACGTCTTCAATTGAACTTTTATTTTGTGTAAGGAGAATGATATTTCAAATGTGTTTGTTTCGTGAGGTTTCTGTTGTGTTTAACTGGTGAGTATATTTCCAACGGTCCTTATTTTACAGAGAATTCTCCTGCGGCGCTTGTAAGATTTCCACAGAAAACCAACGAGGCAAGAAAAGGTCGGTTAGTAATGAAAAGTAAATAATTCAGATCGTCTGTAGGGTCCAGCATATGAGTTAATTGGTATTTATTGAGGTATTGTACATGGAGTTAAGATTTTCAAAGGAAAAAAAAAATGTTATGTAGTTTGAAAAGCTTGAGATCGCTAATTTCGCTAATTTAATTAACGGAAATCAGTTGTTCCTACCATACTACTTAATATCCCAACGCCCAAAGCTTCGAAGATTAAGATAAGACAATAACCTTAGTGACACTCAAGAGCTAGTAAAAGCGAAACGACACGATTCCATCGAGTAGTACGATGATAAATATCTCGAATTACTCCATTCTATTTTACGAATTAATTGGAATCGGGTGATCTCGGATTTGGGGAGCACTTTTAATGAACGGTGCTTTCCGAGCTAGGTATCTGCAGTTTTGGAGTAAATGACGTATCCCATCGTTCCAAATACACGGCAATTACTTCAAAACAATTTGGAATGGTCTCATGCTCCACCACGTTATCAAATAATATTAGTTGTCAGCTGTTTTGTAGGAGTTAACAAAAATCTCAACCTCTCTCTACCATTTAACTATTCATTTGCTAAATGCTTACTGACAGATTGAAAAAACTCTTCCCAGACTTCTGAACTTTCCATCACTGTCGACAGAGGAGTTCTTAGAGTTCTTTGGGCTTGCTCTGCCATTGAAAGCCCCAACGTTGTACCAAGAATAATCATTCACAAGACTCCTCTTGATGTTATATTTTCGTGAATATTCACAGGAATATCATATAAGTTTCAAAATAAGTAGACGAATATGACTCGTCCATTCCTATCGAGCGCTTCAACTTGTATTCCTACAGCTAATCGAATAGATTCGCTAATTGTCAATTTTACCATCGTATCCTGATTTAGCACCGAGTACTCTGTTGAAATAGTATCCCGGTGCAAAGATACGCAAGGTTAAAGGAAGCATCCTCTCTTCCTTCTAAAAAGAATTGTATATTGAGCGTCATCTATTGGATTACCTCAAATAAATTGTGTCAGACTGTATTCTGTACATTCTTAAGTATCTTCAGCTGGGAAAATTGAATTAGTTATGTCGTTTTCTTGTACCATAGGTGGTGAAACATATCTTCTGTGTGTTTATTTGTAATATATTCATTATTTGGATATCATAAACAAATACATTTCCATAATATTTATTATTCATATTATTATGTGATCTAATTTCCAATAAAAACAAACCAAATAATAGTGAGAGAACGAAAAAATAATATCTTAGAACATGACTGAATTATCCATTTTGTACTATCTACAAATATGTGTATACAAAGCAATGAAAATACTTATTCTCATAACTTTAACGGTTGTTATGGCAGACCTATGAATAAATACTTCTTCTATGACCGTGCGCTTTAACTCACTTTCCCGCACGCATTTTAGTTTTGAAAGTGTCACTTTCCCGCACTAGTGCATGAAAGTAAAATTATGCGAATTTTGACCTCATCAGATAGTTTTTCTACTAGCGTGCGAAAAAGTCCACTTTTCCACACTCATTTTAGTGCGGAAAGAGTCAATTTTTCGCACTAGTGCAGAAAAGTAGATATGTCAAGTTTTTGGGGAGTTTACTGACATTTGAATATTTAAAATATATATTTGTATGATTGTAGTTTACCAAATGACTGAAAAATTGATAAATTTATTATAATTTTGCTATAATTCTTATTAAAAAAAAACTTTTTTCTCCATCATTTTTTTATGGCTTTGGTATAATCCTCATCAAATGAATGTCAAATAATAATAATAACGATCTTTTGCGTTGCGACCCCCGGTTGCTCCAACCCAACGTAAAGAACTAAAGTTTCAAAAAGTTTTTATAAATTGTTTTGAGGACAGCAGCTGAGAAAAATTTTTCATCGCTTCTCACAAAACCAAGAGATCTATCACCATTTGCTGATAGAGCACGCGATTTAGTTCAACTTTGGGTCAAAAATTACTCCGAGGTCCTCAATCTCATCAACTCTTGAAAGTGTCGCTACACAAATTTTATATTCATATATGTACATGCTTTTAACTCAAGAGAAGCTAATGACATGTCACTTTCCAATGTTTAATATCAAATCATTTCGAATAGACCATTCATGAACTTTATCCTAGTTATTCTGTAGAAGTTTACTATGTAATCATTCACGATATAATGGGACTCAAGGTTGTCAGCAAACAAAAGGAAGTTGACATTCACAATTTTTGATAAAAAGTTGAACATTCTGTATATAATGGCAGGATGAAAAGACATATAAACAAAACTTAGAAATGGAAGTTATTGATAGTACTGGCAACTAAATGTCCAAAACATCACAAGATATAAACATTCTGATATTCTGAAAATGTTTTCAAGTTAGATACTTACTACTCGTTTCTTTCTTCTTAAGATTGCCCGAAGTTTACAGGGAAAAGTCATAGAGAGTTCGCTAACGTTGCTGAACGTTCACAAATGCTCAGCGCGGCTTGGCGCGGTTCGGCGCGCTCGGTCTGGATGCACCTTTAGGTGTTGTGTTGTGAGCGCACTGCCGCTGTAATTTGTTTTTTCTTCAATTACGCATGTGTTCAAACTTCGAAGTAAAACATAGCCCACGTTTTGTACAATTTTTCGATGTGATCGTATAATTAGTTTCGTTAATTCGTTGCACTTAATGTTGGTGATTATAAACTATAGGAAAAATGGTATTTTATTGCTGTTAGTTTGAATTGTAACGAAGTGTAATAACAGCAAAAAAAGTTCATGTGCACCGTTATTCCATCAAAGATCCGTCATTCAGTAATATTTTAGCATTGAAATAGTATAATGTCAATTATTTATTGTCTTGAATCTGTTGAATTGTTGAGAAGTTTTATCAACAAAGCAAACTTAGTCATATGCTCCAACTTGGAAACAAAAGACGAAAAAAATTCCCTGCCTACTGGACCAATACTAAAAAAAAGGATAAGCCTTTAAACACGTTAATCTTCTCACTATTATCAATACCAGCGATTAGTTTCTTTTCTAAATCCAGTCATTTTTCAAGATCGAGCGGATTTCACTAATTCATGTAACTCGACTGAGCCTGTACACCAAAATCCGTCTAAAAAGTGAGTTTCCCTTCATGAATTTGCCCCGAAAGCTAGAGTGGAATGAATCGGACCCCGGCTTTTGTAAATTCTAATGAATTAAATATCGATTTTCCATGTTAGCGGTTTCAGTGTATAGACGTCAGTACGACGATAGTGGTGAAATGAAATGAGGCATCAGCCATTATTCACCCCAAAATAATCCTTCAGTTATTGGAAATATCTTAAATACCGACACGCCCAAAAGTTGAGGATATTGGATGTTTGTTCGAGAGTTAAGACTTCAATAACTAGCTGTGTGACACTAGTTACATGTCTACATGCAAATGCGTGCAAACCAAAGAATACACACAGCTTCTTTGGTCGAGACAAACACACATACAATAGCTTAAAACTACAACCCGTATTTAAAAAGTTTTGTTGAGTTCAGTTATTAGTTGAGTGTATGGGCACTTATATCAAATAAAGTGTTTTTGGAGTTGAACTATTATTGATTTCGGCATCCACCTTTGGCAACGATTTTTTGTAAGTGAAGTGGGAAATAAACCAATCCATTGCAATGCAAGCTGAAACCCCAAGTATTACTGGTGTCAGTAATTCAAACTTAAAAAATTAAGCTTAAAAGCTTTCATCGACCTCATTTCAGTGTTTAACAAATTTTATGGAAAAAAAGTTTACATTTTTGCTGAAAGAATCAACGTTTCGGTCTATTTCAGAAAAGAAAATAAAAGCGTTACGGACTATGTAACCCGATTACGAGCGCTGGCAGGAGACTGGAGTTTTGGAAGTGGCTTAAACGAACGAAAGCGTGACCAGTTATTTTTCGCCCATACAATTGGTAGTTGCAAAAGAAAATCATCCAAAAACACTCGACAAACAATACTACTCTTGAAAAAGTAGAAGTAAGATCTATTATATTAGAACGAGCGTTCAATCAGTGGAAACCTTTAAACAGCCTACAAACATACCAAAAGTTAGAAGATAATTATGTGAATCGTGTGAGCGAACCAAGAAATTCAAAAGTGAAAAACATAAAACAGAAGTAATAGCCTTTTTTGCAAAGACTCTAAGCACGGGCAAAATTCATTTCACTCGTGTTTGCCTTATTTCGGGACGCGTTGTCATAAAACGAATTGTGAAATTATATGAGGTACGTGAAACTGAATCCGACGATGAAACCAAAAACCAAGCGATACGAAGTGTTGAAAAGTTGGTTCCACAACCAAAGTACTTATACCGGTCCCCATAAACAAAACATAAATTGAAATTTTTGACTCAGTACATGTGGTTGTCGGAAGGACAACGTGGAGACAAATTGGTAAACCCCGTTTATCAGGAGCCACAAATTTCATGGTGTACGGTGATAAACCAATGTAAACACTGGGAAAATTTTCAAAATCAGATAAAGCTTATAATAAAGAACTGGATGTACCGCTTTATGTTACCGAACAAGACGATATTTCACTCTTCGGTTTAGATTGGTTTCTAGCTTTTGATTTACCTTTACCACCGGGTGGAGGACTTTAACCGAACAGTAAGGAGGGAAATAAAATTCCTTTTTATTTTTTAAAATGTCTTGGTGCTTTATAAGGGCACCAAGATAAAATAATTATTAATAATGATGTCATACCAAAAGCTTTTCGTCCAAGAAACATTCCACCAGCGTTGCAAGACCAAGTGGCTTTGGAATTAAATAAACTGGTTGTGGAAGGCGTTTAAGAACCAGTGTACACAACTATTACTCCCATTTCATGGACATCTTCTATTGTAGTAGCGTTAAAATCGAATGGATAGCTAGGATAGCCAAGAATATGTGCAGATTTTAAAGTATCTATGAGCAAACGAAAACACTTCAAAACTCTCGAAGAGGGGAGGGTAATATTCCACGAAAATAGATTCGACAGACACAATTAACTTCGCACCATCCCCTTTTCAAAGGACAATGAACCAGATAATTTCCGGTCTAGAGGAAGTTGTATGTTTTCTTAATGATATCTCAATGAAAGCACAAGACATAACATTTATCAACATCCTGTATAATTAACATCATTATCATTAGATATTTCCATAATACTGATTGATATCAACTCAGCTCTGCTAATTGCAGTATCATAATCATATATTTATTTCTTTGACCGGCAACGACGTTGAATATCCATTAAAAAATCTCAAAACCTTTGTATTCACCATTTTTTATAAAACACACTACACTACCGCCCAGTAATTCCGCATATGAAAAGCCATCAGTAGGACATCTACCTCTGTATTGTCCAAAAGGTCTCAACAACAAAATAAATGCGGTGGCATTGGCAAATTTCAGACCATATGCCAGCGCTGCGTCTGGCGCGGTCATTTTTGATTTTCACTTCACACGGAAAAAAATTCATAATCTGTTTATCTACACTCAGTTTAACATTCAACAATAAAATATACCACAATACTTTGCAAAAATCGTGCTGGCATATAGATATTGTATGAAAATTATACCGGAGACGACTGTATTTCAAATGCTATTATAATGACCCACAAAGTTTTTGAAAAATACTTTCCAAAGAGCAGATCGTTCACTGAAAAGCAAAAACTGTTTCTTTGGCCATATGCTACGACAGACAATGAACTACAGTTCCAAGTTAAACGGGATTGGAATATCTGCATAATATAATCAAACATTCTGGTTTTTGATTAAAAGGGTACCGTAAACTGGGGGAACAGGTTTTTGACATATTTAGCTTCGCCCACCTAAATGTGTCAACTAGAAACCGCTAACGCTTATGCCATTGTAACACTTGATGTCTTGGCTATTAACCATGAAAAAAACAGTTTTTCCCCTACCCCCTTCCCCCCTTTTTTGGTCTCTTTTTGGTGTCGAAGTTACTCCGTCTATGGGGTAACTTCGACACGCCATGTATTTTAGCGAATTCTCGAAGTAGGAAAGCTTCTGAGTAAGTTCGACAACAACAAAAATTAAATCAGAATCATTTTACATAGTTTTACCATATTTTAAAGGTCAGTCGATTGTATTTGGTTTAAAAAAACAAGTCTCAATCTCCAAAAAGTAACACTAAAGGAACATTCCTAAAAAAGTAAGCAAACCGTAAACAAACAAAAAATTATAATAATACAAATAGTCAGTATTTAGTCATCATCCTCGCAAACAGGACATTCGTAATTCGCTCAGTTTGAACCATTATCACAATGTCCACAAATCCATTTATCGCTTGTTACGCACTTAATCCAAGCCTTTGGATTAGTGTACTCAGAATAATCTATCAAGCAAATTAAGCACGAAACACAGGAAGGACATTCATAATGGGGGTCATTCGAACCAAGATTACAAGAGCCACAAAACCCACTTCAAGCAGGAGATGCAACAGATCCAATCATTTTTGCCCGTGTAATTTTTGTAACTTCAATTGCATAATGAGCAGTAAGAGTCAGTATTGCTGTCAATATTTCTGCCTGTTAGACCACGTGACGTTGAGGCTGACTCCGTTATTTTTACATTAGGGTTAAGGCTGTCTTTGATTTTTTATTTTTTTTATTGGCTTTGTTGACAATAGTCTTTTTAAGCAGCATTGGTGGTAAAACATCACGGTCTTCGGTGTCTAAAGATTTGGGTGCCTTAGTAGCCGCTTCACCTTGTAAAACATCAGGTTTTTCGGCATCTGTAGAATTAAGGGCCATCGTTACTGGTTTCATTTGTTCACCTGGTCTTGTGGAAACTTTCTCTTCCCTTTTACGAACTGCTGTTTCTTCTTTGTAACCACGAGATTCCTTCAGAAACTCCAATAGGTAAACTTTCATCCAAAGACCTTTCCGAATTTGTCTGTGTCGATGGGAGTTTTGTTAAAACGGTTTCAGGGCTAAAAAGGCATATGCATGTTGATCGAAATCTGGACTGCAGATTATTTGCTGCATTTTCTCTTATGTATACCCATAACCGGTTTAAGAGCGATGGGAATTGCTCCTTCGGGATGGACCCAATTCGACGTGACTCCTTTCTCCAGCCATCCAAAATCTCCCTCCACTTTCGTTTCATTGGAGCAAAAAAACTGACATCCAGCGGTTGCATCAAGTGTGTAGAGTTTGCCGGGAAAGGAGTCATGTAGATATTATTCTCCAAGGCAGCTTCTACAACGCGAGGTGAAAAGTGCGATGCCAGGTTATCGCCTTTTACAATTTTCAATTCCTCTGGAGTGCTGTTCTGTTTGGTGTAAGGAAGCAATAATTCAAAAAACCACTTTTCAAAGGTTATCATATCAAATCACCCACTTAATGTTGAATCATACACTGCCCCGTTTGGCCCTCCAATCTTCCAATTTTTGTAAAGATGTTGTGCTTTATATACAACCATCGGGGGTAGCAAGTCACCTTTTCCTGTGCCGCAAACCATGACACTAACCGAAGTTCTCGAATGTTCCTGAACCCTTTTTACTATAGACATTTTGCTGTAGAGCATTTTGTAACCGATCTTTTATGTTATTGAAAAATTCAGTTACTTGTGGTGCACCAACCGCAGCTCGCTGACGTTCAATATTTGTTGCTTAGCGAGTCCTTAAGTTGTTCCTTGCTGCAAAGCAATGTATAAAGTCTTCTCCAGGCTGATTATTCTTCCATCTTGGAATATTTCTGCCCTGTTCAATAACAAATTTTGAAACAACTTGGCGTCATTGGAAAACCCCAGTTGCTCATTGTCTGGAGAGATTTTGTTATCAACGCTTCTTCCTCCTGGGTCAGCACAGAAGGATGACCTGGTTTTAGGGGATGTTTCTGGTGGATTTTTGTCCTCGGCACCTAGAACTTTTTGCTCGCAACCAACTGGGACATCCTCTGCTTCACAGCTTCCTCAGCTTTGGCCATGTTTTCTGGACAACAATTTTGGTAACTCCTTCCCCCCACCTTCTTTACATATGTGCGCGGCATCTTACTATTCATCCTATTTGTTCACCAAAATAAATCTGAAAAAAATATATCTAATCAACTGGAAAAAATAATATTAAATTGAAAAAAAAAAGGTACAACGTGTCGCGGGACACACGATAGGAACTTTAGTTCCTTTTAAGGAAAAATTATGTAATACATTCGACGTTATAGATAAACGATTTCCATATTCTTTGGTGAATGAGTAGTAAGCATACCAGACTCTCACGCGGTAGACCCGGGTTCGATTCCCCGTGAGGAAATTTTTTTTACTGTTTATTTTATTTTTAAATAGTTATTCTGCTTGTTATTAATAACGACAACAGGTAGACGTTTGAAATATTTAGCAGAATATTCATTATTATACAGGGTGGGGCAATCTTCTGACATCGGAGGATTACATCGTTGTGGTGATAGATAGAACTTTATAGTTTTGTGTGAGCTAATACAGTTACTGAGGGCACATTTTGAAAATACTTTCGATTCTACAGGGTGTTACAAAACAACGTAGCAGCACAAACTTATATTTTTTCAAATGGAACGTACTATATTTTGTCCAAGAAAATATAGCACTCTAATATATTATAAGGGTGTTTTACAAAGATATGGCCAATTATCAGCAAAAAGACCTCCTTTTTAACACTCTTCAGAACAGTAAATTAAAATAAATCAACAGGTCTTTGTATTCAAATGTCATACAGACATCATTGGCTGTGCTCAGTATTAATTAATTTTTTCATTTGTGGCTTCTTTAATACAGGGTGAAACAAAACGCAAATCAAGCAATATCTCAAAATTTTTTAATGAATCACCCTATAAGTCTTTTTACAATTTATTAGTACAATTAATAAACTTTCAAACGATGTAGTAAACTTAGGGCATTAGTTAATGGAAAATCGTAGATATTTCATGATAATGGTCAAAAACAAGTATTTTACATACACAAATTAAATGGTAATTAATTTTCACATGCATAAATTCTAATCGTAATTTTGGATGCATATACATTATCTAATCAATGAAATAAAATGTTTGCTAATACCATAGGTACCTGGAATTACCAAAAATTTCATAGGTATTCATCTTCCACTTTCAAGAATTGTTATTAAAGGCTTGTTTGAGAATGGCCGAAACATAATCAAGCCCTATTTTTGATTGTATCAAGTAGGCTACTATCAAAATAACTAATAAATGTCAAAGAAATATTGCTGTATTTTTCGTTTTTTTCGTAACAATAGTTACCTTATGGTTCCAACAAGATGGAGCATCTGTATATCAGAAATGGATTTCTTTTTATGGGGATACATCAAGCAACTTGTGTATCAAACGGAACCTACTACCAGAGAAGACGTGAAAGAAAGGATTCGTAACGCATTTACCACAAAAACTCCAGCTATGTTGGAAATAGTTTTTGAAAAGAATTGTATGGAAGTAAATGGTCGCCATTTTGAACACTTAGCATAAACTACTATACTTTTTATAAAATGTCAATGTTCATTTATGCAAATGTGAGTATTCTTATAATGTTGGTTTTCATAATTGTTAGTTTTTCAAAAATAGAAAAAGTTAGAAAATAAATTACAAGCTTGAATTTTACATAACTAAGATATACTGTTTGTGGTGACTTAAGTAATTATTTCGTAAAGACTACAAACTGCTTTTATATTTATTAGTACTATAACGACATTAGCCTACTTACAGTAAACAAAAATATTTCTTCCAACATAATTCCTTCTTTCCTTCCTCTAATGGTAAGAGTAGAAGTAAAAGATATTTTAGATGCATCCAAAATTACCATTAGAATTTATGCCTTAGAAATGTTAAACTTCACAAGATGTTGCATGTAAACATTAATTACCATTTTATTTGTGTATGTAAAATACTTGTTGTTGACCATTATCATAAAATATCTACGATTTTCCATTAACTAATGCCCTAAGCTTACTACATCGTTCGAAAGTTTATTAATTGTACTAACAAATTGTAAAAATACTTGTAGGGTGATTCATTTAAAAATTTTGAGATATTGCTTGATTTGCGTTTTGTTTCACCCTGTATTAAAAAAGCCACAGATGAAAAAATTAATTAATACTAAGCACAGTCAATGATGTCTGTATGACATTTGAATACAAAGACCTGTTGATTTATTTTAATTTACTGTTCTGCAGAGTGTTGAAGAGGAGGTCTTTTTTATGCTAATAATTGGCCATATCTTTGTAAAATATCCTTATAATATATTAGAGTGCTATATTTTTGTAATGCTCTCGGTGAGATCTTTTCGATTCTTGAACAAAATATAGTACGTTCCATTTGAAAAAATGTAAGTTTGTGCTGCTACGTGATTTTGGAACACCCTGTAGAATCGAAAGTATTTTCAAAATGTGCCCTCAGTAACTGTATTAGCTCACACAAAACTATAAAATTCTATCTATCACCACAACGATGTAATCCTCCGATGTCAGAAGATTGCCCCACCCTGTAGATAATGGTACGGTACCCTTCATGAGGGAGTCCGACTGGCAACATCTACTCATAACAGCATCGTATATTTTGAAAAAGGGAAACCATAGCATTGTACAAATTGTACATTTAAGAACTGTACGTTTATCACAAGAAAATTAGTGAAGACATAAAATTGAATTGGTACGATTATGGATGAAATTGTTGAACATTTTTAATTTCAAGTTATATTTATTTTACAGTATATTCAAATGTCTATTTTCTAGATTTTTTCTTGAATGGATCGTAGAAAAAATATAATGTTCGACTCTTGTGGATTGTCCATATCCACACTAGTTGCACAACAGTAGTTTGTGCAACTAGTGTGGATATGATGGCCATATCGCACGAGGACGAAGTTTGAGCACGACGCCGTAGGCGGAGTGCTCAATCGTTCGAGTCGACACGAGTCGAACAGTATATTTTTTCTACGACCCATTCAAGAAAAAATCTAGAAAATAAACATTTGAATAAACTGTTAAATAAATATAAGTTGAAATTAAAAATTTTCAACAAGTTTATTCATAATCGTACCAATTCAATTATATGTCTTCACTAATTTTTTGTGATAAACGTACAGTTTTTAAATGTACAATTTGTATAATGTTACGGTTTCTTTTTTTAAATATGCGATGCTGTTATAAATAGATGTTGCCAGTCGGACTCCCGCAAAAGGGTACCGTACCTTTATTTATAATAATGAATATTCTGCTAAATATTTCAAGCGTCTGCCTGTTGTAGTTATCAATATTGAGCAGAATAATTATTTAAAAATACAATTAACAATAATTGAAAAAAAACTCCTTCACCCGGAATCGAACTCGGGTCTACCTTCATGAAAGTCCGGTATGTTAACCACTCGGCTACCGAGATTTATTGAAAGTACGTCTCAGAAGTATTACATACCTTCATAAAAACTGACCTACATAGGTAGTCCCTTAAATACCCATTTTATTCTGTTTTTAGTATTCGTTATTAATTTATAAGGTTTATTTCATTCAAGTTTATTTTTATAAATAAATATTCTGGATCCAGTGCTTCTGGGAGAGACTTTTTTTGACAAGTTATTTTGACGTTTCTTTAAATTGAAAAAAAG
>CAJUYI010000459.1:40023-64134 GCA_910591695.1 Galerucella pusilla
TAGTTAAGTTTACGGAGCAATATACTGTGAGAAACACAGTCAAACGCATTAGAAAGATCACATAGTGTAATAGCAGTGTGCTTTCCGCTGTCAAGACACTCAACTACATCACTAATAATATTTAGAACGGCTTGAGTAGTCGATCGTTCTTTTCTAAAACCATATTGCGAATTACAGAAAAAATCTTGTTTGTCGACGTAATCGTATAACTATGCTTTAACAGCAGCTCAATGATTTTACTAAAAATAGAAATTATTGAAATTGGACGATAATTGTCAACCTGAGAGGTATCTCCTTTTTTATGTAATGGAAGAACTTTAGAGAATTTGAAGGCATCGGGAAAAATTCCTGAATGGAAAATTGAATTTATCAATATTGTGAGCGGTTTAATTATTGATTCACAAGTTTCTTGTATGATTGAACTATTGAGATTATTTGTATCTAAAGAGCTGGAATTTTTCAAGGAAATGATTATATTGATAACTCCACCTTCGGTTACTGGTATTAAAAAGAAAGAAGTTGACGGTACAGGAAAATTTTCAAAATTTAGCAAATCTTCATGAGTTATTGAAGGCGAAGTTTTTATAATACCATCAGCAACACTTACAAAAAAATCATTAAACTCATTTGGAGACAATGGAATATCTTGAGAAACAGATTTCATTTTATTTCTTTCAAAATTGATTATTTGCCAGCAAGCTTTAGGTTTATTTTGCGATGTTGCGATGAAATTATTGTAGGCTAACTTTTTAGTCTCTTTGAGCTTTAAATTATATTCCGGTTTGAATTTACGGAATGCTACGATATCATTAGGATTTTTTCCAGTTTCTGAAATTAGTTTTGAACTAGATAAATTATGTCTCATAGACTTTAGATCCTCGTTGAACCAATCTACAGGACAATGATTCCTTTTAGGTGAAATTGTCCGTAGGGTAGAATGTTTAATGATTAAATTTTTATAAGTACTTGTAAGAAAGTTAGCTAAAAATTGGACATCTTCAGTCTTGTTGAATATAGTCCAATTAATCTCATCTAGTGAATTTTTCAAATGACGCATGCCTGATTTTGAGAAAACCCATCTTTTAGGGAGATTATTATTGGCTTTGACTACCTCCTTGAAAAGTAAAAAATATTGACCTGTACTATACCTGTACTATAGTCAGTATACTTTTGTGCTAGAGTTTACTGTACAGCCTTTGTGTTGTCATTCAATTGCAGTATTTTGTTAGCACACCTCAGTGAACTAATGTGGATATCTCCGTCTCAATCACATTTTTCAGCCCAACTTTTTTCATAACGGCAATCAGCTTAAAGATTGATATTTTCATGTAAGTCCTCACCGGTAGTATATTATCAGCTAGTACAAGAAACCGCAAAATCGCCAAGCAGTCGCATCTGCATAGGATGTGCTCTGTAGTCGATCTTGTTTTTAGATCTGTTCTTAAATTGGATTGATGTGGCCGGTGGAGGAATCTTTTTGAATTGGAGGTGCTTTTTCATTAGATGTTGTATTTACAGCCCTCTGATCGACTTTCCTTCCATACCAGAGTGTAATATGGAACCCCATAGAAATGAGACGTTCTTTTGGGTAAGATGTGAGCTTTCCATTTCATTTTTGATTCGTGTGAGAATATGATATGAAGGGTAAAGTTGTTTTAAGCCAAGTAACGCTCTCAGTGAATCTGTAATAAGAGAAACTTGGTTGTAGTAGAGAATTTTCACATTTTTATTCACATTGATTCGGTGGTTGGATGGCAGATTGGTATGTATAGATTAGAGGGATTTAAGGGTATTTGTATTCTTCTGTATTCAATAAAACCTCAGGTTGAGACTTTATGAAAATTCAATATGTCCTTGCACCAAAATGAATATTTCTCACATTGCGTCGGGTGAATAAAAACAAGAGAACACTTTTACCCCTTTGAGGTGGCGCCCGTGTGCATTTCACGCTCGGTCTGCAGATCAAAATCAAAAATAAAATGGAGAATATGGAATTTACCTCAAAAAACTTGGAAAGCTAAAAGTGTATGTAAGGTATGTATGCATGTATTGATATGAATTTTGTGTTTTGTGTGTGTTGTGTGTTATTATTATTATTCAATTTTTATTTTGTTGTATTGATGTATTTATTTGTTGGGCGCCAATGATTTAAAAAAATTTATTCTATGGTTTTTGAAATTGTTTGATAGTGAGCTAAGTTTTGCCAACCTTATCGAAATGAAAGAAAAATCAGTTTTGCGTGTGAAATATTAATAAATTTATTCTTTTACTGTTAGGTGTATTTATACAGATTTAAAAAGTGAATATGCAAAGACAATTTTGAAACTTTTATCTAAATGATCTTTCACTCCTGAACATTCATACTACTGGAAATTAACATCTAGTTCTGACACAAGTTATGCAACTACTTTTGCATACAATATGTAAAAGGGATAGTATACAAATTATTCTTATGCTACTGGTTGAAAACATCTGTTTTCATCAAAGTGGACGATTCTACGACCTCAATGATGAGATGGAAATATCAAATTTTTATTATCACCACACACATGTAAGTTGATGATTCAAATTATAGTTTATCAAATACCTTTTTTCTTCTACGTTTCGAAATTCTAATAATTACTTCCTTTTATGTTTCAGACCGCTTTGAGCCAGTCAGTCCTTTATTTGGATTGCTTCGCTTAGATTCCGTCGTCAGCTTGGAGAATTTTCAGTATAAATGGCCTCTTAAAGTTTTCATTAAGGGTTCATTTGAAGGTTTCATCAATTTAAGTGGATATTCTTCATATAATTTCAACAGGAACTTGTTAAAGGTTAGTAACACTTTTTCACTATATATTTCCACTTTTCACCTTATTGTGACTATTTTGACAGCATAAAAATTTTCTTTTAAATTCTGTATCTCTTTTAGCTAAGTGACGCTTTCTTTCCCGTTTCTAATCAACAACCATGTGTCTCTTAGTTTCAAGTTTTTTTTATATCAACTGACCAATCAAATTCATTTAATAATTTTTATTACTTGACTTGAATGTTCAATTTTATGTTCTTTTTTTAATATTATGAAAGTTTATTATCAATATCTTCAAATACTTCATTGTTGTTTTTATCGTTTAATTCCAAAATTTTAAGAATTATTCGAGATTTGTTTTTATTTCTGTAACTAAGGTCTTTTCTTCCGTTCGAGTTGACAAATCTAAGTTCACTTTTAGTTAATTATGTTCATAAATATACTCTTTCTATTTTTATATCAGATTTTATAACCTAACTAATAATTTTTTTTATTTTTCAGGTTCTTCCTTCTCGGATTAATTTCAGGAATTTAATAAATTATAAAGAAGCTATCAATATTCCTGCTTAAAGTTCGGTTTAAAGCTCAAATATATTTCAGGTGATTTGTTTATTGCTATTTTGTCAAGTTTAATCCAAATTTCAGTTTATTTTTTATTAGTTACATTATAATTTTCAAACTGTCTTCTCTAGTT
The DNA here is from genome assembly GCA_910591695.1 of Galerucella pusilla. Taxonomy (NCBI): domain Eukaryota; kingdom Metazoa; phylum Arthropoda; class Insecta; order Coleoptera; family Chrysomelidae; genus Galerucella; species Galerucella pusilla. Next base: position 43,506 of record CAJUYI010000459.1, read on the forward strand.
TGATTTATTTTTGTTTATTGATAAGAGAAATTTCCCTTTCAAATAGTTTTTATTTTCAAAATTTTTTACTGAAATAACCCTTGTTTGGTGTATGTGGTGTATGATATTATATTCCATATCAGTATATTGGAGTGCCATTCACTGATGCCTAAAAAATCTATTGTGCCCCCTCAATTCTACCTAGTTCCTGTGAGACTAGTAGTCCCTTTTCTATCGGTGTAGTTCGCAATTATGTGGATGGAGGTTTCTTCTTCCCTGCTCTACCTACACAAGTGCATTAAATTTATCAGGTTTATTTCGATGTGCTAAGGTAACTCGGTAGAATATTTCTCGAGTAGAAGAAATAGAAGTACGTCAACTTGAAATGTTCATTTAAACAACAATTGGGTATACAGAGCTCGGCAAAAGTCCGGGACCGGACAAGTATTGAAGACAATATAAAATTTTTGAGAAATCTTCTCAGACCCCAAATTTTACTCCAGCTTAAGCTATAATTTGAAGATATTTTAAAATATACAGGATGTTCCAGTTTTGCGTACAGAACTAAATTTTTTTTCTTCAAATGGATCCTAGGCTATCTAATGGCAGATTTAAAGAGACCACTTTTTAAGCTTTCAAAAAATATAGGGTTTTGCTATCCCATAACGAGTGGTCAACAAGATTTAGCCACTTTCACAGAAAGATAACTATCCACTTAAAGGCATTTTATAAAATAACAAAAAGTTTGTCTTAAGCATTGGAAAACGCAAAAAAAATATCCAGTATCAATTTCAATAACACATAAGACATCTCTTTTAAATCATAATAATTAAACCAATTTTCAACATAACACTTGTATTGTTTGAAACTTTACGCAAAATTGTAACACCCTGTATATCTTGAAATATTCAAAAACTATAGTTTAAATTCAAGTTAAATCTGTGGTTTAAAAAGATTTTCCAAAAATTTCATATTTTCTTCAATACTTGCCGAGCTCTATATGAACATGAACAAACTAGAATGAGGCAGAAATTGTAGGAACTAAAAATTGCATCAATTACAGAGGAACACACAATTGTAAAAATTACTTTTTTTGAAGCCCACTGTACTACTTGTTGAATGTCCAAATCATAGATGAAAAAGAACTTATAGATGGGAAACTGACCCGTGGCGCCCTCTATTTGTATGGCTGGCGCCACCTTGAAAGTCCCCTTAACACAAATGATGGTTGTGAACTTCGCTAACAGACGAAAAACAAGAATAGAAATTTTTATATGGTCGTCAGTCATATCAATGCCTCCTGACATTGTATACCTATTATGGTGTGAGGTTTTTTGATAAAGCATGTTCAGTTTTTGAACTAATTTTTTTTGATGGTCTGCAAAACGTATTTGAGAAAATCAATTCGACCGAAGCTGCGAGTGGAAGCTAGCTTACGATAAAACAACGTTAGACATAACTCGCCAACTTCACCAGCTAAGTAGTATTTTTTCGAGTTATATAATATCAGATTGCTACCAGAGAAAAGAATAGCAATGCAGGATTTCCAAGCAATAAATCACTGATGGTAGATAAGACTCAGAGATAATGTTCCTATGCAAACGCGCATGATATGTACTATTTGTGTGTCTGCCACACAAATTTCACAATACAAAAGAACACAATCGGAATTGTGTGCTCATACAATTTATACCGTTGTTCACTGACATTGGAAAGTTGGGATAGAATGCAGTCATTTAACGATTTGCTGATGTGATGTTAACATTATTTTAAATCAATTACGAACGACGTTTAGGTAAATCGCCATCGGTACTTCGCTACATTGAAAGCAAACAAATTTATAAGTGGAAACAATATCGAATTTGGTGATAATTACACTCTTGAAATTTAACTTATTCCATTAACTATCTTTTTTGATGGTTTATATCCAATAGTTTTGTGATTCAATAGTCTTCGCTACAGATTTTGATAGTCATAGATTGAATAACTTGAAAAAAAGAAGATTACCAATTCAAAGTGGATATAATATAATCTTTATAATATAGGTATCTTCCGACTGTGTGCATGTACTTCTTCTGAGCGGTTGGTTGGATTTCAATAAGAAACTGGATGGTTCATAGACTCACAACTAGTTCCAGTGGGTGGCGCAGCAATCCGGCTCATGCTGAACTTCTCTTGAACGGTTGATCCAATTTTAATGGAATTTTGTGTGTGTGTGTGTTTTAGTGAGGAACTGTATGGTTCAAATTCACGATTGTGCCCATTATGTAGTGCTGAAATAAGGTTCAAACTGAGCTCCTAAACGGTTGGTTCGTTTCCGATGACATTTCATGAAAGGCGAAACTCTCCAAATTTGATTTTTCTGTAGTTATAGTAGTAGTAGTTGAGTAAATATCACTCAATTTTCTGAACATTTTAGGAAATACTAGCCCAAATACCCACCTCTTAGACCAGCTATCCAAAAAAATTTAGTTCATTGCTTTTTTAAAACACATACAAAAAAAAATTGGCAAATTGTTCCAATTGATCCGTGCAATTTCTCAAGAAAAAAAAAATGCCGAATACGAACCTGCCCCCTCAAACTTTATATTCAACAGTAATTTTGCAGAATTCAATTGCCGTAGATTTTAAAAAAGAACACACTGACAGTTTCTTTGCCAGATATGGGGGACGAACAGCGGGCTCCCGGTACCGGAAAACTGGGACCATCCGGCTGTCGTATGGCAACCCAGACTGAAGAGTCCCGAAGGAGACAACGGTGGAAGATATCTTGCCTATGGGTGAATGGCCCCACGAAACGGTGGCAGCAAACGATTCCCTTGGGCAACCAGGCACCAACTCATTGCATGACAGCCCAATCAGGGCATGCGGGGCTTTACATTGATAGATCGTTTTTTTCTCCTACTTTTCGTGTAATCTAAATGTGAGATACATATTCAATTGAAACACAAATCCTGTCCGAGGACCTCTCTTCTGAGGATGTAACCAAGTGACTGAGGAAATAAAGGTCTTAAATACTTCACTCAACGACCAGAGGAATTTAAAAGAAAATCGGAAGTGCAATTGTTACAGAGCCTATGGAAACAAGAGATCCCCCGTTATGGAACTTGAGGCAGCCATTGAAAAGAACAAAAATTAGGAGATATTGGAGCTAGTTTTGGAACTACAAAGCAATTCTCAAGCCTTCGATAGATTTTCAGTCCAGAAATGGCTAGAGCAAAGGAGGTTTGAACTTTTGACACTCATGTTAAGACCGATCTTATGGAAGCATCACACAAAACTGGGGTGGATATAGGAACACAGACCGACTGGTCGTTGGGAGGACAAAGTAAGCCGAATCTAACGTCTCTTGTAGGAGTGAACAATGAAGAAGAACTCATCAAATTCCGATCAGCTTTTCGTAATCACTAACGGGGTAGTAGGTAACCCTCTTAATGCACCGGACAATACTGTAAAAGTTGATTCTAGCTGAGGATTCAGAGACTATTAAAGGATAAGTATCCTGAAGTGGCTGACACGACTGGGGACTTCGAAATCCTAAAACAAAAAACAAGGATACGAGATTGGGCAAGTACACTGCCGAAAATATTGATGATTTAACACGATGCAACGGTTAAGGATATGTGTATCAAGTTGGAAAAACTGCAATGTGAAATACTGTTTGACTCATACATGACATTCCAGGTATGACCACAAAAAGCTACAAAAATTAGTGGAAGCTGATTTCTACGGTAATAGACGATGGTGGACATATACTCAACTTCCAAAAAGAAGCTTTCTGAGCTGGAAAGGCCAGCATTCGGCATGATTCTCAGCGGAATAGGCAAGTCATCTGAAGAAATAATGGTTAAATGGTTAAATGGAGTAGTCAGTTTTCTGGCCAAGAAGGAGCAGACTCGATTCGTACCATCAGAGGAACCAGTGATGAAAAGCTTCTTTTGGTTTTGGATGTGGACACTAGTGCTTTGAATAAGAAAAAATCCATGCTGAAGGACAATGGCAATCTCCATGCCAGGCAATTGGGAGCTAAAAACTTCAAGTGTTTCCTACATATTAGGAGGATGGATTACGAAACGATTGAGGAGGAGGTAAAATCGGCAGTCAAGAAATGCTTGATGGTGCCTTGAAAAATGGGGATAAACTAAGTGACCTTCTGCCAGCAGGCAGTGAGACTATGGCTGGAACCATTTCCTTGAACAAGGAGGACGGTGAATGGCATGGAAAGGGTACCTAAAAATAGGTCTGGCTAGATGCCAAATAGAGAGAATGCTTCACAACAGGAGATGTTATAATTTTTTTTCCATACAGAGAAGGGAAACTTATGTTCAAATGAGTCCTACCTGCCCACTAGTATCGCTGATCTGGATCCCTGGCTATTCTGTCATGGAAGGAAACGAGAAGGCAGACTCTTTTGCACGTGTTTCTATCGGACCAGAACCTGCAATCGCAATCGCAATAAGTTTTGTTAAGCAAACACTAAATACCTGAACAGCAAGAAGAGCTTTAGACTTATAGCATGATTTACCAGGATTGGTTTATTCAAAGGTTTTTATACATCCTTCGAAGAATGTCTCCAAGAAAATGTTAGACTATAGCAGGCAAGACCTACATTGTCTGATAGGCCTTTTAATAGGCCTAAAACTTGGACTCTCGGAAGATACGACTCACCGTCTTTATCTGGAAGATAATGAAACAGCAGAGCACATAATTTGTGCCTGCCCCTCCGTAGATCGAATCACGTATCTTATGTTTGGCAGGGTCTCTCTCTCGCCCTCGGACCTGGAATATTATTCACCAAATAAACCTATCGGTTTTTTCAAGAAGCTGAATTTGTTTGGTGAAATCTAAATAGGTGTGAGCCACAATGGACTCTTGCGAGTCGCAGTGGATGGCCTTATAGACCCACCTTACCTAATCTAACCTAACCTAACCTAACCTAACCTAACCTAACCTAACCTAACGTAACCTAACCTAACCTAACCTAACCTGCCCACTATTCAACGAAAATGTATACAGTGTGGACAACAAGAAATTTGTGGAGGGATCGGTATAAAATGCTAGGCAAGGGGGGAAAATAAGAGGAGGACACCTCAGCAGACAAGAATCTAAAGCAGCTTTAACTGTCAATGAACGACATGATGAGTGTATCAATGACGAATATCTGTATATGTAGATCACAATAGCGATGGCTGACACATGGGCCATATATATTATCCTCTTGCAGGAATTCAACAAGGAAATTACCCGGAAAAATAGAGAATGGATGACTCATTTCAATTTGTATGTAGCGATCTATTGTAGAATCCGTAGCATAGGAATCAAATCTCATGAACGAGGAACCCGATACATTGAATTGACACTCCAAAACTTCCCATTGTACAATTGCTACATATCACCCAACGTTCCCCATAGATACTTCAAGAACTGCATAGATGAAATAATGCAATAAATAAGCCTGTACAACAAGGAAGAAATTATCGAGGAAGATTTCAATTCTGCATCAACGAGTTAAGGATCCAGGTGGTGTAATCGTAGAGATAAATTCCTTGAGGTGCGGACACACTCACTGAATAATACACAATGATAGTCAAACGCTTTTGTTGGGGGCAGTCAAAAATCTATTATCGACCTAACGTTTCCTACTCCTGGATTCGTACGCAAGCTGAAAAACTGGAGAGTCCTGACAGATGAGTTTGCACTGGTTTTTGAAATTTGCAATAATGGAGAACTTCAAGAGAACGATTAGCTTTTGGGGGGAAAACCGTAAAGATAAGCAGATGTTCAAGGGAATGATCAGCCTCGTCAAAGCAAAGAAATCTCGTTAATGCACGAAACCGATCTCTTCACAGGGCTGCAGGAAAAATGGGTCTGTAATAGCACTTATCTGTTGTCCATAAGATAGAGCACTTCGAGAAATCTAAAGACCTATATATGCTTTCATTTCGATAAGATCAGTTGGCATCCATTTCTTTTAATTTGTATTATTATGCTGATTCCACTTTTCATGTTCATAGAGAGCTGGTTTATTTGTTCCTACTACAATAATTTTCGAAATTTCCTTAATACTTTCAAAATCCTCCTTATAATTTGTACGGCCCAATCCTTGCCTCATGTTTTCGGATGTAGTTTCAGTACCGCTTATAGGTCTTTTGCACCACAAATTGCCATCCTCACTAGTTAGGCACCATAATTTATTTAGAAATAAAATTCATTCTTTTTCCAATATTCCAATAAAAATATTTTCACATACGGAAAAGAATTAATAATAATTTACAAAACAAACCTAATGGTTTCTTTTTTGGTTTTTGAAAATTAATTAGATTTGAATTAACTAGTAAAAAACAAGTAAAAAATAGGAAATTATTAATTTCAATAATCCGTATTGCCACCTCTAGCCCTTATGCAATCTTCAATAGAGGAGTTCAGTCTAAGGTCAGTGTGGCCAACAAAAAGTGGTTTTTCTGACAAGAATGACAGTTAATGTCTACCCTTCAAAACATAAGATTATTGCATGTTTTTCATCATTGCGAACATCTATATTGCTTTATTAAAATAATGAATACACCCCCGAAGCGTAAGTTTTGAAATTTAAAATGACTTTTTAGCTGAATACACAGCACACCGGTGGCCAAAAATTCCAGGAACTCTTGGCATGTCACCATTTCATTTCTGTTATCTGTCACTAGTTATGTCAGATGTAAGAATAGAGATAAGTACAACTAACTAGAAATGCTACTAAAATCTAATCGAAAATGAACATACACAATTAAACGAATATCAACAAAAATAAATATAACTGACATTTCACATAACCAGTGACAGAATAACAGATATTAAATGGTAACATGGCAAGAGTTCCTGGAATTTTTGGCCACCGATGTGCTGTGTATTCAGCTAAAAAGTAATTTTAAATTCCAAGATTTACGCATCGGGGGTGTATTCATTATTTTAATAAAGCAATATAGATGTTCGTAATGATGAAAAACATGCAAAAATCTAATGTTTTAAGGGGTAGACATCAACTGTCATTCTTGTCAGAAAAACCACTTTTTGTTGGCCACACTGACCTTAGACTGAACTCCTCTATTCGCGCTGGAATGCTTCTGATTAAATTGTGAACATTTTATTGCGGTATGTTATCCCATTCTCCTAACTCTGCTTGAATGAGCTGTGCGATATTTCCTGGAGAGTTCCGACGAGCTCTAATTCTTCTTTCAAGCTGGTCCCACAAGTTTTTAATTGGATTTTACACATTGCGTGCCACGCGATTGTTTGGGAAATTTGCCAGTGGGCCAACATGCGATTTTGAGTGATTTTTGTTGAAGTTTGATAAATACTTATTTTTTTAGGTTCTTAAATCATATTATTTTTCTTCTCAGTCCTTTCCACCATTTTTATTGTGTCTGTCATATATGCCAGACATGGCCCCCGACGTTAATTTTTGTCAAATTTTAACGTAGGGGTCTGACATATAATACAGACGCAATTTTTGTTGTTAGCAAGTTATTGATACTAATTATCGTTTTCTTTCGCAGATAAATAAGAGTTGAAAGTGAACTAAGAAAGAACAGTGAAATAATAGTGAAAGTGATAAGTGAAAAAAATGAGTAAACGCAAGGCCTTGACAGACTTAGAACTTGAACTTCTAGCAAATGAGTCTAACCTAGATGATGGTAGTAGTGGCCCAGAGGATTTCAGTTCGGATGATTCAGCTGCAGACCCACTTTATAATGCTGAAACCACCTCAAACAGCTCATCTGAAGAAAGCTAGTGGAATTAGTACGAAGGGACAGAGAGGAAGAAGAAGCAGAATGTGAAGATGAAGACGAAGCGGAAGCCGAACCCGAAGCCAACGGTAACTATGTTGCGGAGAATTCACCTACTTGGACGAATCATGTTGGTCGGCAAAAGTATTTTGCATTAATTGGAAGGTCTGGAGTGCAGAAAGATATTCCAATAGACATCACCCTTCTCAAAGTGCTCAAGCTTTTGGTTGACGAAGATGTTATACGTCTCATTGTAGAGGAAACTCACCATTTTGCAGAGCAATCTTTGTCGTCCAAAAAAGGGAAATTTTCCAGGTTAAAAAAATGGACTACAACCAATCCTGGGGAGATTCAAAAATTTCTTTAGCTCACAATTTGGATGGGACTGGTTAGGCTTTCGTCTCTTCCCGATTACTAGGCACATGATGGAATTTATAAGCAGCACATTCCTCCCTTGAAACGAGGAGATATAGTTTTCAGAGAAGATGAAAATGGGATAGTGGTGCTAAAATGGCGAGACACCAGAGACGTCAGAATGCTATCTACAAAGCACGCACCACAAGTTATGATTGACGTACCACCGAAGTCTAAACCAATGTTGAGAACTGCAGATACTGATGAGCCACAACCTTCGACCAGCGGAGATTTGGCTAGATTATCAAACACGAGCCCTCAACCATCAACAAGCCGAGCCGACAATACTAGTCTGGTTTCAGCTTCTCCCATCCAAAATTCTAACGCCACTACGTCAGCAGAAAATGAGGACCAGACAATTGATGTTCCCGGGAGTGAAGGCAAAAATGAAATTCACAAGAAACGTAAAGCTACGACCAAACCTTTGGCAATTCTTGCTTACAATAAAGGTGAAGGGGTCATAGTCTTGTCGGACCAGATGACATTATATGTATCCAGTCTACGTAAAGGAATAAAATGGTACCGAAAGTTGGCCATGGAGCTTCTACTAGGTATAGCTATAGTGAACTCTTGGGTTATTTATAAAAAAGTTTCCAAAAGAAAATCTCAATTCGCACTTTTCGCGAAAAATTAGCAGAATAGTTAGTAGGTATAGAAGGTAGAAAACGCAGAAAAGTAGAAAAGAAGTCTGGAAATGCTCACTTATTGAAAACAAGATTGAATGACCAAGGAAAAAAAATTAGATGTTGCAGTGTTTGTTATGCCAAACTCAAGTATTCTAAGGGTGGAAAGGTTGCTAAAAATCAAGCAAAAATGGTCTATACCTATTTTGACAAATGCCCAGATGAACCTCAACTATGCTTGGACTGTTTTAATTTGAATTATCAGTAGTTTGAGGCTTTAAATTTTCTATAGAGTAGTTTTCTTTAGTTTTGTTTTTTTACGCGTGAGTATTTTTACAATCTTCATTTTCAGCTGGTATTATAATTTTTTTGTCTAAATGTTTAAGTACATTTTTTTGGTCCATATTATAAATATTTGACATTTTGTTTCTTATTTTGTAACTCAAAAATAAATATTTTTGATACACCCTTAATTATAATGTTTTATTGAAATCATCGAAAAAAATAGCAAATATTCGAATTTGCTAAAACCAAGTATACCTAATGGTTCCTGGGAAGCCACCGAATAATATCCTATGAGAAAAAGCGTGTAGTGTCTAGCATATTTGCAAGACGCGGTCTGATAGTGGCAATTGTCCGTCTGGCCCCTCAAGAAACACTGCTTTCTGGAATATAGGCCAGACGTGGCACGCAATGTGTTAAGTCCGGTGAACATGTAGGCCAGTCCAAAATGGAGACACCTTCCGTTTAAAGACATTCTCGAGCCACTGTGCTAGTATGGGGAGGTGCATTATCTTGCATGAAGGTAAAATTATCCCCAACTGCACCTCGCCAAAGCATAACTACCGGTTCTAACACCAAATCAACATACCTTCGTTCGGTTAAATCCAAAGTGAGCACAGAACTAACATTGTGACAATTAGGTATTAATGTAAATATTAAGGAATTTATTTTAATTTTTAAAAATTGTTAAAAATGATGTAATTTGGTAATGTCCCAAAACAAATATGTAAATTTCCTGAATAAAAAAAGTGAAATGAATTTGATATTAAGGTCTAATGAGTACCCATCTTTCAAAAATCATTAGAAACAGAAAGATATTGAGGGTTCAATGAGAACCCATTGCTAAATCTCATTCAAAACGGAAAATTTACACATGAGTCCAAAGAGATTCCAAAAGCAAATAGATTAGGTGAATTTGAAAATGTTAAGTCTGAAAATCAATGTAATTATCGAAGAACAATTCCAAATATTGAATCGTGTAATTTGGTAATTTCTCAAAACAAAAAACAAATCATCTGAACTGAGAAAAATATTTGATGAGAACCCATTACTCAATTCTAATTCAAAAACCGAAAAAGATTATGGGTTTAATAAGAACCCGTTACCAAATCTAATTCAAAACAGATAACCAAATCAACAGTCAAAAAAACTCCAAATCACAATAACTATTCATAGAATGGAGTCTGCAAAACCAAATATCAGCATTTTAACAATAAAACCGGTGCAAACTTAGGGACTCATCTGTCAGGACTCTCCAGTTTTTCAGCTTGCGTACGATTTCAGGAGTAGGAAACGTGAGGTCGATAATAGATTTTTGACTGCTCCTAACAAAAGCGTTGGACTGTCATTGTGTATTACTACGCTCAGTGAGTGTGTCCGCCCCCGGAGAAATGTATATCCACGATTACACCTCCTGAATTCCCAACTCGTTAATGCACAATTTAAATCTTCCTCGATAATTGCTTCCTTGTTGTACAGGATAATTTCTTGCATTATTTCATCTATGCAGTTCTCGAAGTATTGATGGGGAACGTTGGGTGATAAGTAGCAATTGTACATTGGAAAGTTTTGGAGTGTCAATTTAATGTATCCAGTTTCCCATTCATGAGATTTGATTCCCATGCTACGGATTCTACAATAGATCGCCACATTCAAATTGGAATCAGTCATCCATTTTCTATTTTTCCGGGTCATTTCCTTGTTGGATTCCTGCAAGAGAATAATATTTATGGCCCATGTGTCAGCCATCGACATTGTTAATTCTTGTGAGCTGGCCCTCCGGTCTACGTTGATTTGTGAAACTTCAACTTTCACACTGGAGAGACTCTTGTGGGGTAACCGCTAATGCTCTGATAGATTAGTAATCCATCCCGTACTGTATTATCCGCTTTCTTCATCATGGCAACGAAACCTTATATCCTCGTCATTAATACGTTTATCATTGGCACTCAAAACAGCTTTAGATGCTTGTCTGCTGAAGTGTCCCTCTCTTATTTTTCTCTCTTGCCTAGCACTCTATAACGATTCTTCTAAACATTTCGTAGTGTTTACACTGTATCCATTTTTGTTGCATAGCGGGCAGGTAGGACATTGAATTTAGCACCCATTTGGATTTCAAATTTTTTGTCACAGAACAATATAATATTGAACTTAACTTTCTTTTCATATATAACTACGTTTTTAATGGGATTCTTCTTTCATGTTATCGACATAGTGCTCCCTTTTCATGTCTCTCCCTGGGATCTTGAGCTTATCTTCATCCACTTTGTGTTAACAACAAGTTTCTTCTAGAAATTGTACCATTTTCATACTATTTTATTTCAATTTGTGAATACGTTTGAGTATAATTGACATTATTTCATACGACATTAAAAAAAATGCATTCCACCATACAATCTTTAAACATTTCATTTCACAGACTAAAAAATTCAATTGAACGGAACACATTTTTTTCAAACTGATTGTGTCAAGTGATGCCAGATTTTCAGAATTACAACTCAATTAACAACGAATGTTTTCACTTCCATTCTCAAATTTCATTTATTACAAAAGCTTCTGCTCCTGCGAACATATTGCAGATACAAAACAATTAAAAATTAGTTTTGAAATGTTATTTCCACACCAAATTGGATTCATTTGTTTGTTTATGGAAACGGAACAAAAAATTTAAAAAAACAAGGAAAATTATATCCAATAAATTTTGTTCAAAAATTAAAATGCAACTAGAGCGGTAAATTTTGTTTTCAAAATTTGTGGTTGGATATTGGCATTGGATAATTCACTGGATTTATATAGCGATGCTGATCCTTTGGTATGATTGCTATAAACAATAAAATAGCGGTACAAAGAGTAAGATTCCAACCAAAAAAACAAAAACTCACAAGACCCGGTTCAAAATCGTGTAATATATTCCATTTAGGGCGTCGACTTAACCAGAAGATTGATGCCAACCATTTCCTGAAGTTTGGTATTGTACCTAATATGGATTCAGGGATTCCTGGAAGCAGTTTACGTTTCGCCACGCGCTAGGTTATACTGAAGAGCATAGAGTGATGAATAAGAGAGATGTTAAGCGTGTAGCGTTTTGTGGCACAAAGTTACCACTAGCGCCTACCTTGGCTACCGGTATGAACTAGCATTCAAGACGCGCGGTTTTTGAATTTGCAAGCTTTCAGCATACACCTAATATTGGACAATATTTGCAATTGTATGATTTTGCACTTCAGTATTTGTTTTATAGCCCTTCAAGTCAAGTCTTCGAAGACTAAGAAATAACATTATTGTGCTAAATCATTCAGCTGCAAATATTGTATTAGCTTGAAATATTATAGGGAATTACGGTAGGAGAATAAAAAAAACACTTTGCAAGTGATAAAATGTTATCAATTCAACATCTTTCATACAATCAAATATCCAAAATAACATACAAAAACAGTCAATAACTAAATCTGAATTGGGATGGAAATTGGACTAAGTTTAGAAGTGCAAAGTTTGTCAATCTAAATGAGTCAGTAAAATTATTTTTAAGGAAGCAAATAACACCTTTTATTTTTTATAAGTAAGGTTCATTGTTCCAAACCATTTATGAATTTTTTCAATATCTAGATCTGGAAACTTAAGACTTCCTATATTATGTACCTATAATTTTCCAGTCATTCAATTGACGTACCCCTTTGAACAATTTGGCATCTTGAAGCACACACCAATATTACAGAGCAAGCACACAAATACAGTGTTCAAAATTTTAAAGCACTTTTTTTCACATGAGTACTAGGTACCTACCTACAATTACATCCTAAGTTACATTAATATACAGATATACACACAGTGCTATTCAAAAGTCCCCTCCCCCCCTCGTATCTTTTGAACTGCTACACTCACGTCAATAAAATTTGGAGTGTGAAAATAAAGTGTTGTAAACTTCTTTACGAATGGTAACAGTTGATGTAATAGTAATAGATGACGTCACAGTGCCATTCTGGCCAATAATTTTAAATAGGATCTCATGGCAAGTGATATCTCGTTTGAAAGGCATTGACTTTGGCTACATAGCCATATTAATTTCGTTTGGGTTTAAACTAATACATATTATTTTGGTTTGGGTCACAAATTGTTGGAAATCCTTCGTTCTTGTCTCCAAAAAAACGATCAAATGAAAAATAATGTTATCATTATCTTACGAAAACCCAACCTCAAACGCTAGTCTCTATGCTCAAACGTTTGGGGCAGAAAATGTTTTCAACTTACCTATGATAAGTGATGATAAATGCTGTGATAATAGTAGGTACCAATAATGAAATTAATCAATTTACTTGCAGATAGGTCAATGAGGTCAAATTAAAATTATACTAAAAATGGGGTTTTGTGTAGAGGGAGGTGGGGTTTGTAAGTTCAGATATTTGCTATAAAGCGTCATGCGCAGCTGGCTCCGCACAAGCTTTGTTCTATTTCTTCCCATATGATTTAAAAACTCTCTTATTCATGACTCTATGCTGAAAAGAGATAGGATCGAGCATCATTGGTTGACCTTGATATGCCATATGTCATACAAACTAGCTCCAATTTATTATTATTATTTTATATAATACACAAAGGGATCGTAGTTCTGAAAAAAATTGGGCTCACAAAACGGTGACGGTATCTTCCAATGAGATATAAATTTAGTTGGTGCAAAAAGAAATTTGCTTTGTAATAATATTTTCAGAGAAAGTCTTTTTAGCTTCAAATTAAATTTATTTTGAAACAAAACGTTTCGATATGAACTATACATTCAGACTTATTTTGAAAATAATGTGTGCTTCTTTCAAGTTTATATTATAAGCACTAAAGACATTTTCTGTATGTTCCTCGTGGTATATTATTCATTCTTTTTTTAATTTCTTGGGAAATTAAACCACAATATTTTTGAATTCTTTATTTCAACGTTTCGGTAGCGTTCCAGCTACCGTTGTCAAGAAAAAATGACTGGAAATTAATTTTTTTTATCCCTAACTGACACAACAGAAAAAATTTGAAAAAATATTTCCAATATAAGCGAAAGAAACCGCTATCCCAATAAAAACCGTTCCTGGAACGTGCACTTCACTGGATTTCCATTTCTAGTAGACTATCATATCGTTGGAATGTCATAAAATGAAGTGTTTCATTTCACATTTTGCCACAGATATGATCTACTATGAATGGACCTTAATAAAAATTTGATAACAAAATTTTGCAGTCTTAAACTTCAAAATTATTTTTTGATTGTATAGTTGTCAAATTTTTTCTGTTGTGTCAGTTAGGGATAAAAAAAAATTAATTTCCACTCATTTTTTCTTGACAACGGTAGCTGGAACGGTACCGAAACGTTGAAATAAAGAATTCAAAAATATTGTGGTTTAATTTCCCAAGAAATTAAAAAAAGAATAAAAACATTTTGTTGTGTTTTTTTTTTAATTGTACACAAGTTTCTCAAGCCCTTTGTGATTATCAATGATTCATCACAAGTTTTATCACAAGTAATTCTCTTAGGATCCCAAATTTAGGATATTAAACATTGAAACTATAAAATCAAATATAGTCGAAGCTTTAATCATTTATTCGGGATGTGAATGTTCTTTGACGGGCACTGTATACTATTTTAAAGCTCGTGTAATTCAGCATATTTGAATATTATCCAATCTCAAATTGACAAAGCATGCGTTAACAAACTCATAACGCGTTTCAAACTTCCAATTAAAACGGTAATTCACAATCGGTTAAATCAGAAGCGAAGGGGTGGTATTTTTTTTATTGTGTTGTAGCTCAACATTTCGTATACAATTAGTCAATCAGGGAGTATTTCATCAGTTAATATCAGGAAATGGCGCTATTATTTGCGTCGACTAGCTTTGCAGAGCACAACTCACTAACGGTCCCTAATCAATATTTCCCAAACGGGAAGACCACAAAACTAGGAAGCAATTTTTTCATACTTCTTGTTGTTCAACTGTGTGTTTTTTTAAAGATACAATCTGATCACTCAGATCAATGAATTACATTGTTATAGCCTAATATACTACAAAGGAAAAAATAAATCTCACTCACCAGCATTTCCTAATATTTTCTAATAAACTATTACTACACTAACCAACCAACCACACTACTCTGTGTTTGCACTAATACATCACAAAAGCTAGTGAGGTTTGATCCTTTTGACTCTTCTCGTATGTTTTGTACTGACCTCGGTATTGACATGATGAAGAAGTTCGTGACTTTTGGCGAAAGTACGTATAAATACGAAAGTCGTTGTATTTTAGGCAAAGCTAGTGTCTGAAACTGCATTAACTGGTACTGAAATTGCATTTGGGATATTACAAACTTTAACACGGTATATTTAAACAAAATATCAGACGTTTTGGATCCAAGTGCCAAAGCAAGTGCCTAGAAAACTCCTGGTCGAAAAACACTCGGAGTCGCTGGATAAAGAAATATTAAACCTCAGCAGGGGCCAGATGGAGGAAGTAACAGGCTTACACGACGGTCACTGCAAGAGTAGGAAACAGCCACATACATTACATCATGTGAAGCACTGTCTCATTTGAGATATAGACAGGATTTCTTCAAGAACCTAGTAAGATGACTGTTAAGTCTGGTGAAGGCTCCTAATCTCTTCACATAAACGTTAAAATCAAGTGCACAAAAAGCATAAAGACTGAGATGACGAGGACATCAACCCCCTGGCTGGCGGTGCCAGACTAATGAACCTATCAATAATTGCAATACCAATGGATTATTTATCTGAGTTGCCTTGGCTAGAGCAAGTTCCATAGCTGGATCAATTCCACAAAAAATATGTCCAGTATATTATGTTACTTCCTTGTCCCATAGGCGCACTAGTCCCTTGTCGAGGGTTTCATTTCCTTCAGGACTCCGATTTTTTGTTGTTGTATTTTGTTGATTATTCATTTTAATGAATATATCAGCAGTTAGTCCGTTACAATTGTCCTTTTTGGTAGACATTTTCTCAGGTAATGTTAAAGTAATAATACACAAATATAAAATGAATATTTGAAATTATCCATTCATTTACACTGCAAAATAATTGTTTAAGTGGTAAGTAAGAAACAAACAAATGAGTTGTTATAGTAATATTGTGTACGTACCGGGTGGCCAACTAAGAACGGCCGTCGGCCATAACTCAGGAGTGGATTATAGCACAGGTTCGGGAAAACAAAAGTTTCATGACAAAAGTGGCCTCGAGAAACGCCTGGAAATTATTTTCAGCATTGTAGGTCCACCGCTAGAGGGCGTATTTAACAGTTGAAATTTCAAAATGCAAAATTTTTCAAAATTTACGCAACTAAGGAGCATATTAAACATTATAAACAGATTCGTCGACAAATTCTGCACATTTTTAATACAAGTGAGGAGAGTGGGAACCTTGTTACGAAGAAACGCCTGTAATTTCAGTTCTGCTTGACCGATTTTAATAAACTTGATGTTGTTGGAGGAAGCTTCTGTTGAACAATCAAAAATTTGTGAATATGGAGCAATCTTATCAATAACATAAATGCTAGAGGGTGGTGTTTTATTTTTCTCAAATATTGTATTTTCTCGTAACAGTTTTTTTAATGTAAGCATATAAATTTAAGTGAGTCTATAAAAAGAAGACTGAATTAGTAATAAAACACTGCAAAAATCAAGGCGATATTTCTTTTCTATCCAGAGATATCGTAAGAAACAGGTAAATGGCGGAAATTGTTCTTCCAACGTCTAGGAGGCTGGCTCGCGGTAACAGAAATTGTTAAATTCATCCTGAATGGAAAGATCTTACATTGGTCTGCAGTAATTTAAACTGGCATCGTACTAATGTTATGGTTGCCACTAGATTACCTAAATGTAATGCTGTCGCTACTAACAATGGAAAACTTTTTAAAATAATGTGATAAATCGAACAATTGAAAGCTTTAATAAATAACTAGGTGTAATTAGTGCCGCCCTAGATGTTCGGAATGTCGTCCATCATTTTCAATGCATGAAACCAATCGCTGACGGGTAGAGAAAACAGCAGCTTCAATTTCTGCCCTTGAACTACTTCGTATTGTCTGTCGTATCCTTTCAACCATGTCAGCTCTTGTTGCGGGTCTATAAGCATAAACGAGATCTTTTACCCCCCCCCCACAAATAAAAATCTAAACAAGTTAGGTCTGGAGACCTCGGTGGCCAAATAAATGAACTTCCAAATATCGGCTTATATTGAAATTTTATGCTTTTGGTTCACTAACACGTGGCTTGGAAACAAATATAACATTCTTATATAATTTAAAAAATGAAGCACATCTTATTTCACCAGCCTTCTGGTCGCTGGAAGGTCAATTCCAGCCATTCACCTGTTCCTTACGATATCTCAGGATAGGAAACAGATATCGCTTTGCGGTTTGCGGTGTATTATTGCTAATTCAGTCCACTTTTTAAATACCTACTTCAATTTGTATGCTTTCATCAAAAATTGTTATTAATCAGATTACTCCATATTTACAAATTTTAGATTGTTCCACAAATTAAAAACTCTTCCAAAAAACATCAAGTTTATCAAAATCGGTCATGCAGAGCCGGAATTACAGGCGTTTCTTCGTAACAAGGTTCCCACTCTCCCTCATCCCTTATTTGAGGAGAAAGACTTGAACTGGCCATATTAAAAATATGCAAAATTAGTCGAGGAATCTAATTATAATATTCAATTTGCTCCTCAATTGAGTAAATTTTGAAAAATATCAAATACGCCTTCTGGCGGTCGACCTACAATTCTGAAAATAATTTCCAGGCCCCTTTTGTTATAAAATGTTTTCCCGAACCTGTACTGTAATCCACTCCTGAGATATGGCCGACGGCCGTTGTCAGTTGGCCACCCGGTACAGTGGACGAAGATAGTATGTGGCGAATATACATACATTACAACAGTTGTATGTACATTGTTTCTGGTTGGTAAAACAAGACAAAATACTAACGTTTTGTGTTCCTACACTCATAATATTTATTAGCTGTATGTCTACGTCTATTGTATGAAATCCCTGAACGTAATTTGAACAAAATGTACATGCTAAAATTGTACTTTGGTCGTACTGCGTTCAATGAAGATTGTATTTTGGACATAACTGTTGTCAGTAGCGTACTTCAAACGTTTTGTGTATGTATCGATGCTGGAGTGGCATTCTGTTCACACAAGCGAGTAGTCTTGAATTGATCTTGTCGATATACACATTTCGCTCACCAAATTTGGTTGTTTCGGGGCGACAAATAGCTCTAATTTCTGATACCCATAAGGTGTTTTTATATTTCCTTGTCAAAATATCAATGTAAAATGTAAAGTCCAGAGGTGACGTCGCTTAAAAGCAATCGAAGGTTTTTGGGAACGGAATGTCTGACCTGGTTGGGTTATGAAGGATCAAACACTTATTCAAGCCCCCCTACATTTAATACTACTTATGGCACAGTGTGAGCAAATGAACCAATATCCACTTCCTCAATAATTAGAAAATAGGCATTCATGTTTTCCAATTTAAGTCCACATTGGATGTTTTTACGATGCCACAAATGCCAAAATAATTTGTTTTTACACTTGAAGCACTAAAAGTTTGCTGACTTGAGCACAAAGCACCAGCTGCCTCTCCTGGAGGCGGCCCCGACCACATGTCCATACTGACTCAAGAATTTGTTTGTAGCTTTTTGCTTATTTGTTTCTGCCACCCACGTATCATCTTCATTCTAGATTGGTAGATTCTGTGTCTTTTTTCGACACCTTAAAGTGTGAGTAAGTAGAACAATCATTGGAAAGTCCTCTCAGTTCCTTATCAGTAAAATCATTGTTAACTGCTATTTGGCGTTATTTAGTATGGCTTTGTCTACAGGGAATGTTTGGTAACAACACAGTCGACACAAACAGAAGTAAGCCATTTATTCATATTATTTTACTACACCAACCAATGCTTTGATTCAATTAAGCGCAGTTGAATGTGGAAGCAATAATCTGCTTAATAAATATGATTTTCAGCGATTATGGCGTGAGAAAAGTCCAATGGGTGAACTGTAAAAAATTAACGAAGTATATTTGCATTTTTTAACTACCTTTGAGTCATACTGCGAGTGTTTGAATTCAAAATTATAAAACTGTAATCTGATTACACATATTCAACGCTTCTACGCCGTCCACAAATCTCTCTCAAATGTACTTTCCCATATTTCCCAAATAAAACACAACAAATGAAACTGGATTTCCAGTCTAAACTGGAGCAATTGATTTTATAAAAATCTCCAGCGAACCAAAATCAATTTGGATTTGGTGATATCGGCTATTGGCAAGAATTGCTCGTGCGAAATTAATCATTGTTTCAAATTTTTGTGTCAATTTTGCGAGATTATACAGAAATCCAATAAAAGAGAATTTAGGGAATATCAAACAGATTATTTAACGTGAACAGAATTTACAGATTTTTCTCCACATTTCGCTGTAGTAAGAAATAATATTTCCCCACCTCCTATAGAACGACTAAGTCGATAAAAAAATTGAAGAACGTGTCACGGGACACACGGTAAGAACTTCAGTTCCTTTTAAGCAATAATCAAATTTTTTGAATCAATAAATAAATACACATATATTAATATAAGAATTTATTTAACTCCGGATGAAACTTCATTTAACAATCCATATATAATCGATTATTTCTAATCGATCAACATTCGAATATTATCAATTATCATCAATTGATTAATAATCGATGATCTTTGATCGATCAACGATCGATTATCAACAATAGATTAATAATCGATTATCATCAATCGATTAATAATCGATCAACCACAATCAATTAATAATCGATTATCATCAATTCTCCATCAACAATCGATTAATAACCGATTGTGTATAATCGGTGAATATTCGAATATTTCCAATCGATTAAAAGTCGATTGTTTCCAATCGGTCAACAATCGATTATTATAAATTAATTAATAATCGATTACTATCAATTGATTTATAATAGATTATTCTTGATCGATCAACGATCGGTCGTTATTAATCAATCTATAATCGATTAGTATTGATCGATTAACAATCGATTATCATTAAGTTGTAGTTGTAAAGTAGTAGATGAATTATTTCGTTACAAAATTCTGTCCTCGGTTTTTTTCTTCAATCTATCGATTAATTTAAAATCTTCCCAGCATTTTTTAAGCTTGAAACGGACGTACGAAACTGTAAGGTATATCTCCTAATCGATCATCAACAACAGTTACAATGAAGAATTCCATGTGCACCGTTTTTCCATTAAAGATCCTCTGGTAAGTAATATTTCAGCATTGAGATAGTTTATGGAGTCAATTATTTCTAATTTTTGTTTCAAATTTGGCTGATAGAGAAAAAAAATTGTATACACACCACGTGAAGATACGTGAAGACATTTATAAGCATCACACCTTATTCCGCTCGGTCTCAATAATAAAGGTCTTCACCACCTTGGTGTATAATATACTATTTTCACCCAACTATAATCAGGGACCCTATTATATTATATTATATTATATTATATTATATTATATTATATTATA